>CATIWC010000688.1:162500-173965 GCA_948472305.1 Vicia faba
TGCCCTGGCTAGATACAGGAATCGAATCTGGAAACTGATCACTCTCAGATGTGCCCTGGCTAGATACAGGTATCGAATTTGGAATTGTGACAGTTAAAGGTAGTTGTCTTTGGGATTGTCTTTTTTCCCTGAAAAGGCAAAAACATAAGTTGTATGCAATGTCACGATGTATGATATGCATGATGTCATGATGTTCAACATGAGATAGTGTTGTATGCACTTTATCATGTATGTAAGCAAGATGTATGAAAATGTGAAATGTTTATAAATGCATTTTCGTCTTAGGAAAATAAATCCTTGACGACCGGCCAGGGAATTTCTCTGTGGAAGAGATATTTTGCCGAAGTTTTGCTGAGAGGCCTGCTGAGGACTTCAATGATGGACTCCGCTGGGGATAATGATGATAAACTCCGCTGGGGATAACCGAGGATAGACTCTTGCCGGGAAATGAAAGAACTTCGCCGAGGGCGATCCTCCGTGGCAATTAGCTGAGGATAACCCAGTTATAAGTCCTTGTGAGGAAATAACTCTGAATAAAACTCGGGAGAGACGTCCGTACCCTGCAGGGAACAAGCTTCCAGAATCTACTGGGGATAAGCTTTAAGACCTGCCGGGGAATGTTGTGCCTTTTCAGGATTGACGGGGAGTCAACTCTGCTTGGGGAAAGTACTGCTGAATCTTGTTTTACTCAGCGGGGAGTTGAGATGATTTGGTCACAATCTTCAGTCGAACCTAACTTGGCACCTTGGTGGACAAAGCAACCAGACTGCATCAGACAACTTTACATTGCCCCTGTCTCTGATGTCACCTGTAATTAATCTCTTGTTTTATATGCAAATATTTATGAATCAGCAATTTAATGTCAAATGCATATATCAAAAATGAACATTTGGACGTTCTTCGCAAAACAAAACAGAAAAGAGAAAAACAATGGCAATTTGTATAGACAAGTGAATTTGTATTGATTTGAATTTTGCCTGTGAATAGGCGTTTTTGTACAAGAGGCTGACATCCTAGTAAGAGGACGCCGCCAAACAACATAGAGTTTACAATTTTGAAAAGGAAACAAAACAGCTATGTGAACAATCCCAATGGGTTCCAACTCTGCTATCGCCTTTATGTCTCCGAGCGTCTCATTGCTTTGCTGCCTAGTTGAAGATGAAGGTGATTGGTTGATGCCGAAGTCTGAGCCAGATAATTGATGTCGAATTCCGGATGCGAAGTGATCCAATGAGACATAGTGTTACGCTTTATCCCTAACTTTTGCCTGGACCGCCCTTTCGGGTTTTCAGTCCACCGGGATACCCATTTTTGCCCAAGCCTCCTTTTCAGGTTTTCGACTTGCCGGGTGTATAGTTTTTATTCATTTCATCCCTTATTTTTGCCCGAACCCTTTTGGTTCTCCGGGAAGCCCTTATTTTTGCCTAGGTATGTCAACCTAGCGGGTCTTTTATTTATGCGTAGTATTTTTTCACTATGTCTGCATTGGCGAGGTGAGGAAGGTCGTCACCATCCATGGTGGTTAGGATCATGGCTCCTCCTGAGAACACATGCTTAACCACAAATGGCCCTTCGTATGTAGGGGTCCATTTGCCCCGGGGATCACTTTGAGGAAGGATGATGCGTTTGATTACCAGGTCCCCAACTTGATACTCTTGTGGTTTGACTTTCTTGTTAAATGCCCTGATCATCCGTTTTTGATACGTTTGACCATGACAGATAGCAGTGAGCCTCTTTTCGTCAATCAGATTTAACTGATCAAGTCGAGTCTGGATCCAATCATCTTCACTCAAGTCTGCATCCTTCATTATCCGGAGAGAGGGTATCTGGACTTCAATTGGCAAGACTGCCTCCATGCCATAGACCAAGGAGAAAGGAGTTGCCCCGGTTGACGTCCTGGCTGAGGTACGGTACCCATGAAGAGCGAACGGTAACATCTCGTGCCAATCTTTATAAGTCACTGTCATCTTCTGCACAATTTTCTTGATATTTTTATTAGCTGCCTCTACAGCCCCATTCATCTTCGGCCGGTAGGGAGAAGAATTGTGGTGCTGTATCTTGAATTGTTCACAGAGTTCAATGATCATCGTGTTATTGAGATTGGTACCATTGTCCGTAATGATTCTTTCTGGGACGCCGTACCGACAGATCAGATTATGCCGGATGAAACGTGCCACGATCCTCTTGGTTATCGTGGCGTAGGAAGCTGCCTCAACCCACTTCGTGAAATAATCGATTGCCACCAAGATGAAGCGATGCCCATTGGATGCCGTTGGTCGGATCTCACCGATCATATCAATGCCCCACATTGCAAAAGGCCAAGGTGCCGTCAGGACGTTCAGAGGAACTGGAGGAATATGCACCTTGTCAGCATAGATCTGGCATTTGTGACAAGTTCGGGAGTGTTGGTAACAATCGGCTTCCATTGTGGACCAGAAATATCCTGCCCGAAGGATTTTCTTAGCCATGGTGTGTCCACTAGAATGTGTCTCGAATGTACCCTCATGCAGTTCTGACATGATCTTCTCTGCTTCAGCTTTATCCACACAACGTAGTAGAGTTGAATCATGATTCCGTTTGTAGAGAATGCCGTTGCTGAGGAAGAACTTTGCAGCAAACCTCCTCATGAACTTCTTGTCATTGACTGATGCTCCTTCAGGGTATTCCTGGGCTTCCAAGTACCTCTTCACCTCATGATACCAGGGTTTTTCAGTCACCTTTCCAGCCTCAAGCTCGCAGCAGTATGCCGGTTTGTCCAACTTCCAGATAATGATCCGGGGAGCCTCATTGTCCCATTTAACTTTGAACATTGAAGACACCGTAGCTAGGGCGTCCGCTAGCTGATTCTCCTCTCTTGGGAAGTGTTCGAAAGTTATTTCTTCAAAGTGGGGAAGCAAGGTGGACACATACTTCTTGTAAGGAATAAGATTTGGGTGTTTCGTATCCCACTCGCCTTTGATCTGATTGATCACGAGAGCGGAATCTCCGAAGACACTCAGAAATTTGATCCTTAAGTCGATTGCAGCTTGTAGACCCATGATACATGCCTCATATTCTGCCATGTTGGTGGTGCAGTTGAAGCACAATCGGGCGGTGAGTGGAGTATGAGTTCCTTTGGGGGATATGATTACAGCGCCGACGCTGTTACCCAAAGCATTGGAGGCTCCGTCAAAATGCATAGACCATCGGGATCCTTCCTCAGGTCCTTCATCCGGTCCAGGTACTTCACAGTCAGTTACTACCATGATGTCTTCGTCCAGAAAATCAAAGTTCAATGATTGGTAATCGTCCACAGGTTGGTGTGCCAAATGATCTGCCAGTACACTTCCTTTAATTGCTTTCTGAGTTGTATACTGGATATCATACTCTGTCAAGATCATTTGCCATCTCGCTATTCTCCCAGACAGAGCAGGCTTTTCAAATATGTACTTGATGGGATCCATCTTTGAAATCAATAGAGTAGTATGAGTCAGCATATACTGTCTCAGCCGGCGAGCAGCCCATACTAGAGCGCAGCAAGTTTTCTCAAGCAGTGAGTAACGAGACTCACAGTCGGTAAACTTTTTGCTCAAGTAATAAATAGCGTGCTCTTTTCGGCCAGACTCGTCATGCTGCCCCAGTACACACCCCATTGAATTATCAAGCACTGTCAAGTATAGTATCAGAGGTCTTCCTTCCACTGGTGGCATAAGGATGGGTGGCTCTTGGAGATATTCATTTATCTTTTCAAAGGCATCCTGACATTCATCGTTCCAGCGTACTACTTGATCTTTTTTCAGTAATTTGAAGATTGGCTCACAAGTAGCAGTCAGGTGTGAGATGAATCGGGCAATGTAATTTAGTCGTCCCAGGAAGCCTCTGACTTCTTTCTCTGTCTTTGGAGTTGGCATCTCTTGAATGGCTTTAACCTTGGCAGGGTCCACCTGAATACCTTTGTCACTCACGATGAAACCTAGCAATTTTCCGGATCTTACCCCAAAGGTGCATTTATTGGGATTCAGCCTCAGCTTGTATAACTTTAGTCGGTCGAACAATTTCCTCAGATGATCAAGGTGCTCCTCCTCAGTTTGAGACCTTGCAATCATGTCATCAACGTATACTTCAATCTCATGATGGATCATATCATGAAATAAAGCAACCATGGCGCGTTGATAGGTTGCCCCAGCATTTTTTAATCTGAATGGCATAACCTTATAACAGAAGGTGCCCCACTGAGTCACAAAGGTAGTCTTTTCCATATCTTTCGGAGCCATCTTGATCTGATTATACCCTGAAAAACCATCCATGAAGGAGAAAACCTTGTGTTGAGCAGTATTGTCAACAAGAACGTCGATGTGAGGCAAGGGGAAGTCATCCTTGGGGCTTGCCCTGTTCAAATCTCTGTAGTCGACACACATTCTGACTTTACCGTCCTTCTTCGGCACTGGCACCACATTGGCGACCCACTGAGGGTAAGAAGTTACCGCTAGAAACCCGGCGTCGAATTGCTTCATAACTTCGGCCTTGATCTTTTCAGACATCTCTGGGCGCATACGGCAGACCTTTTGCTTTACCGGAGGGCAATCTTCTTTGGTTGGCAGGTGATGAACTACAATGTCGGCATCCAAACCAGGCATGTCTTCATAGGACCAAGCAAATATCTCCATGTAATCCTGTAGCATCTGGATCAAATGTTGCTTCACGCTGAGCTCTAGATTAGCCCCAATCTTGACCTCTTTCCTATCTGTCTCAGTACCCAGATTAATCGTCTCTACCGGCTCTTCATGTTGTTGAATAGCCCTCTCTTCCTGGAGTAGCAGTCTTGCGAGTTCACCAGGCACTTCGCAATCATCTTCACCTTCGTCTTCGGCTAAGTTGATCGGATTCTCGAAGTCATAACTGGCGGTAGCAGAGCTGTTACCAGTGAAATCCAGAGTGGATTGAAACCTGTATAAGTGAGTGTGTGTAAATATAGCTGTTTTGCAATATATATAACACAGAAAGAAAAAGAGCACAAGATTTGAAATGCAACAAACGTCCAATGCTTTGATTGATGATATATGGAAATGTCATACAAAAATCCCTCACAAATGGAGCTACGATGCCCCGGGTAGGACACCGAGCCAACAAAGTTTTAACATATTGTTTGTTACAAATTGGAAATCAAAAGAAATTAATTACTGCGTGACAAATGTGATAGGTGTAAAATCCTTTGCCGTCCAGTTGCTTGGTCCGTCGCTGGTAGTCGGGTAGATCCAACTGTCAAACTCTGCTTCCTCTGCATCCTCCTCGATAGCATTCACCCTTGGGTTGGAGATAAACACCGGAGCCTTTCTGATCTTTTCCTTGCGCACAGCCCTCTGAGCCTCTGCAGTAAAGCCCGGCCCAAACTTGTCGTTCTTTTGAGTGAAGTCAGGAAGCTGACCCCAATTTGCACAATTGCCTTTCTCGATTACAGCCCGGGCATCTTTCAAAGATGCCATCTTCAACGGAAAATCTTCTTCAATCACTGCCTCAGCCGATGCCAACACTGGGGGTACCTTCTCAAAATGCTGAAAGGGGGTTTCAATAAACTCCCCGTCCATCTCGATATATCGGAATGAATTCAAGTGACTCACCATGTATTCCTCCTCACCCTGCACAGTAACAATCTTCCCTTTGACAGGGTATTTGAGCTTTTGGTGTAGAGTGGATGTTACTGCCCCAGCTTTGTGAATCCAGGGTCGACCCAACAAGCAGGAATAAGATGGACGAATATCCATTACATAGAATGTTGAGTTGAAAACTTGGGAACCCACACGAATGGGGATGTCTACTTCACCGTGCACCATCCTCTTAGAACCGTCAAAGGCTCTAACAATGATGTTACTAGGTTTCAACTCCAGGCCCTCACAATCCAGGCGATCCAATGCTTTCTTGGGTAAGACATTCAGGGAAGAGCCGGTATCCACTAACACGTGTGCGAGAGTAGTGCCCCTGCATTCTATGGAAACATGCAGGGCATCATTGTGATTTTTTCCTTTGGCGGTAAGGTCTGCATCTGAGAACCCTAAGCCATTGTCAGCCGTCAAATTAGCCACACAGTCAGTGAATTGATCCGCGGAGGTCTCTTGCGGCACATGGGCCGTTTTCAGAAATGAAATCAGGGCTTTTGCATGGGCCTCTGAGCATAGCAGCAATGATAACATAGAGATTTTGGAGGGAGTATGCCCCATCTGTTCAACAACATTAAAGTCACTCTTTTTGATAATCTTAAGAATTTCCTCCATTTCTTGTTGGGAGGCTTCCACAGCAGTCTTCTTTTTTGGTGCCTCCGTCCTGGCAGGCGAATCAGTAGCAACTTCTTTTCCCCGAGTATCAGAAGACTCGGCGGCAGTAGTAGACACAGGAACTTGAATTGGAACATGCACACTTGCGGGTGTGATGGTGAGAGGTTTTCGGATAATTGGCGGTGCAATGTCAGGCGAGAAGAGCCTTCCACTGCGGGTAATCTTTGCGGGACCAGTGATATTACTGATATTGGTATTGGTGTTGAACTCCTGCTTCACCCCAAGCACATACACGTCGGCTCCATAATGCCATGGAACAGCTTTATCAGACTCATACGGGAGAGGCCCCGGGACAGTAATAGTGATGGGTGCAACAGACATAATCTGGACTGGTTTCTTTACGGGAGCTTTGGCAGGATTATAAATTGTGACAACAGATATTTCTTCAACGGAAACAGACGGAACAACAGTTTTCTTGAATAGAATTTCCTTTCTATCCATCAGGCCTTTGATGCCTGATTTTAGCAGTGGACAACCGGTAGGGATAAAAGCACAGAGGAGGCAACCCTTACTACAACCCGGAAATAAACCGGCTAGTAGCAAGTTCCTCTTAATAGTCAAAAGAGGGGTAACAACTTAATTTACCGAAACAGCATACAATTCTTCCTCAATGGCATTTACTCTATGCTGGGGCATAGGAGCAGTTACAACATTCGGTCTCTCAGGCGCTTCAAACTGAATTTCCTTTGCGTCGATAAGATCCTGCACTTTGTTTCTCAAGGCCCAGCAATCATCAGTAGTGTGCCCGGGACTATCAGAATGATAAGCACACCGGGCATTTGGGTTATACTTAGGAGATGCAGTGTTGACAACCTTAGGAGCTTCTTTGAGGGTCACCAAGTTGGTTGATAACAGTTGGGGTAAAATTTGAGATAAGGTCATACTCAGCCGAGTATACTGCCTCTTGGGCCTTTCACTTCTTTGTTGATTGTACTGCTGAGGAGCAGCAACAGGTTTTGAGATGACCAAAGCATTGACGGCTTGGCGATTTTCGGGCTTGACTTGTCTTCTAGGACCATAGACGGCACTTGCTTCTTTCTTAAACGGCCTCTTCTCAGTACTTGTAGAGGCAGCCTTTTGTATCTTGCCTGACCTGATGCCAGCTTCAATTCTTTCTCCTGTTAGAATCAGATCCGTAAACCCAGCGGAGGAGTTACCAACCAAATGATTGAAGAATGGACCAGACAAAGTCCCTAGAAACATATCAACCAGCTCACGATCAGTCAATGGAGGCTGCACCCTGCCAGCCAAATCTCTCCATTTTTGTGCGTACTCTTTGAACCCTTCACTCGTTCCTAGAGACATACCCTGAAGTTGGGTACGCGTAGGAGCGAGATCAGAATTGTAATGGTATTGTCTGTAGAATGCGGTTGCCAAATCTTCCCAGTGTCGGATGCTAGTTCCATCTAGTTGGTAGAACCATTCAAGCTGTGACCCCGAGAGGCTATCTTGGAAGAAGTGAATCCAGAGGTTCTTATCCGCCGTGTAAGGTTGGATCTTCCTTACGTATGACCTCAGATGCAGCTTTGGGCAGGAGACCTCATCATACTTGGCGAAGGCAGGCGCCTTAAACTTGTGAGGAATTACTACCCCAGAAGATAACCCCAGATCTCCGAAATCCAGTCCCGGCACATTCTGAATTTCTATGGCGCTCAAGAGGTCCTCCAATTGCTTGTATCTGTCAGCAGCAGGTGGGTATTGTTCGTCATTATAGTCTGTCTTGTTGTCGGAGACTGCGGGACTAGGAGCTCCTCCCCCTTGGGGACTGTTTTTCTCAGCAGAAGAAGTAGTTGGTTCAGCTTCATTATGGAGAGTGTTCCCAAATCTGCGTCCGGCGTTGAACAACGCAGTCCTCTTTTTCTTCTTCTTCTTCAGGAGTAGAGTCTTCAACTCTTGCTGACCTTGGGCTAGGCTTAGGACCATCTCTTGAAACTGTGCACTTTGGGCCTGAAGGGCCTTGATTGCTTGCTCACTGGAGGAGTCTGGATTCATGATGACTGTTCAAAATAAACAGCGAAGGAGATTAAGCAACCTGTGAAATAGGGTACCTGCTATGCATATGGTGCAATGGAATGCGTATGTTTTATGTTTTCAAAGACAAACGAGATTCAACTTTGTAGACAAAAAGGAAACACACTTCATTAGATTAAAATTTTCAATTGTTCAACAATTTGCCCTTAGGCATTACAGGAATGAAAAATACTGGAAAGGAAATAAAACTATAAAAGGAAATATCCCAAAGCTCATCAATGCTCCCATGGCCTCCTCTTTTCAGTGCTGATGTAGTTGTTCAGAACCCGTTCTTCCTCCAATTGCTTAGTCAGCCTCTGGATCTTCCGTTCCTGCTCGTTGAACTTCTCCCGATAGAAATCCCGTTCTTCCTTTAGTTGCGCCCAAGATCTCTTCATTGTGTCAAAATCAGTGGGTATCTGAGGAGGGAGGACAGTTGGAGGAACCCCATCTTCATCAGGAGATTCAAGAATGATTGGTCTGACAGCTTCGTACGGCATACCTAACCTCTGAGCGCGGATGCGGACCCATTTGCAATAGGGATCCATTGGTAGAGAAGTCTTCGGTCCCAACTCATGTGGGTCAGCTTTGTGGATTCTGTCCCAAGCTCTAATGAACCCATGGCGTAGTTTGTCACTGTCTGCCTGAAACTCAAAATGGAAGTGAGGAACCAGCATTTCATGAGGCCCATCTCCTCTGGCTCTTCCAAACTGACGGAGAGCTAAGCATGGATTGTAAGAGATTCCTCCTTGGATACCAATCAACGGAACATTAGGGTATTCTCCGCAACGGTCAATAACAGCTACCTCATCCAAACCTCTGAGAGTCCAAGTGATATCCTTATCTGTGAGAGACATTAACCTCCGAGCCCAACCTTTTCCTTCTTCATTCTTCAGCACGAACTTAGGAAGGTGCGAAATAAACCACCTCACTAGCAAAGGAGCACAACACCACGGTGTTCCCCGTTTTCGAGCAGTACGAGCATAGAGTTGTTGCAAGATATCACCCAAAAGAGTGGGTACAGGATTCCGAGACATGAAGATCCTTATGGCATGGATACTGATAAAGGTGTCAGGATTGGGAAACAATACCAGGCCATAGACCAAAAGAGCCAGAATATCTTCGTACGCCTTGAAGTCCAAGTCATTCCAGAAATCATTAGACTTGCCAACCAGAAATTTGACCAAAAATCCCTCAACTCCATTTCTAGTTTCCCAGTTAGCTAATACCTCTTCTTTGGTCAAGGGGAGAATTGCAGCAATCTCTTCAGGCCTAGGAGTCTTTTCCACACCAGTGAATGGGGTTTGTTCCAAAACAGGGATCCCAAGCAGATAAGAGAATTCTTCCAGGGTAGGAACCAGCTGGAAGTCTTGAAAGGTGAAACAATGATACAGAGGGTCATAAAACTGGGTCAGAACACTTATCAGTTGTTGGTCCCATTTTGCAGTGATCAAGCCAAGGAGAGAACCATGTCTGCTGATGAAGGAAGAAGTGTTTGGAATCCTTCCAACCAAATCCTTGAGTAAAGTTGGTGGTTGAACAAAGTTGAGCCGGACAGTATTCCTACGTACGGGCATCATGATGTCCTACAAAACAGAGCAAAGATGAAACTTTTTTTGTCTTTGAAATGGATTAGTCCTTTATACAGGATGCATGCAATGGTATGCTGGCATGATGCTATGATGAAGCACACCACAAGTATTCACATAGGCAAGCATGATAAGGCACACAAGTCACACAAGACACCCTTAGGTTTCAGGCCAGCATGAATTTCAGGTATTACCCTCTTTTGGTTTTGTTGGTTAAAACCTGTCCTATCAAAAGTAACCGGGTTCTAGAGGATCTCAAATCATTGGCTACCCTCAATCGGTCATAACTCCAGCATCGCAATCTTTTCTCGCGGCCAGAACCATCTCGAGAGTTTAGCCTCAATGAGTGTAGCATACTGCTACTGTCCTAATAGCCAAGTTGGTCAATTTAAGGTTCTAAGGTTGGTTGGTGTTTAATGACTCCTTATAAGACCTATATTCTCCCCGTTGCAACACAAGGGATATAAGTACAGACTAAGATGCCACACCAACGTAGCCACTGCTTCACCCATGTCGGTCTATGCCGGACAGGTCCCTCACAGATTATGCTACCTAAAAAGGGTATTTCCCAGATCCGGGTTAGGATCTATGAAACTCCGATACAAAGCCCACAAATATAAAAGCAAACAATTGAAAACAAAGGTGATCTAAGCCCTAAGGTTACTCCACTTAAAAAATTATCCCCAGCAGAGTCGCCAGTTCTGTGATACGGTGGGAGAACTGACTTGAGGTTTTGCGTTTGTTTTCGCAAATGTTTCGGTTGAGCAAGAGTCGCCACCGACTTTTTATTTTATCCTAAGGAAAGGTTAAAAAGCACAGTAAAAACCTTTTGAGATGTTTTCTTGGGTTCGGGGAGTAGATTATAGAAAGGGAAGGTATTAGCACCCTTTCTATCCATGGTTATCCATGGGCTCTTAGTTACTTGCTTAGATCGCTTGCCTTTTGTTTTCAATTGTTTTAAATGGTGCTTGTGTGTGTGGGTTTGAAAATGTTTTGAAAAGAAGCCAATGTGGTGGCAACCTTTGTAATGATCCATGTGGGGATGTATACAAAGATGTATGTCTTTAAAAAGTTTTCATTTGTTTTTGAAAGTTGTTTTGAAAGTGTTGTGAGGTGTGTTTTTTTTAGAAAATAGGCAAGTGTTTTGTTTTTGCAAGTTTGATTCAAGTAACCAAGAGGTTGTCTACTCCTAAATTTCTCAAAGTTTATTGCTATGTTTTAACCCTTTTAATGAGTTTGCTCCACCATTGTATTTGGTGGACAATCTCATATTAGGATGTGAAAGGGACGGGCGCAGGTCATCGTTTTAGACCATAATTGCAACGGTGCCAAGTATCTTTGGGCATTTTCTTTGAGGGACTTGATCATTTGTTTTGGAAGTATTTTGAAAAGTGTTATCGAGGGACTATGATCATTCAATTTGTTTGTTTTGCCCAAAGAGACCTAACATGCAATATGGCCCATTTTTGAAAGGCAACAAGTGGAATACCCTAGGGGGTGCAAGTGTGGTTTGTGTGTCCATTTTCATGCTTGTTTGTCTTGGGATTAGGTCATAACT
>CATIWC010000689.1:0-20000 GCA_948472305.1 Vicia faba
CAACTATTACGGCCCGTAGCAAGAAGTCTGGGAAAAGAAAAGAAAAAGAACAATGGCAGGCGTGCGCTACAGCCGGTCGTAGTGCCTGACACGGGTCGTAGTGCATGAGTACATTGATTTCAATATTTTTTCCTATTTTGCCCAATTGTTGATCAGTAAGGGCGTTTCAAATATTTTCAACCGATGGCGGTGGATTTTTGCTATTTAGAAGAGTTTTTACGAGGATTAGGAGACTTTTGAAAAAACGAGAAAAGAAGGCCTAAAGGAAGATTAGAGAGCTCAAGACTTTTGATGAATGGGAATCTTTATGAACAAAAAGGATTGGAGATCCAAATTCCTTCAATTACTTGTAATGTCTACAATTTCTCTTATGTATTCTTTGTACTCTATGAGTAGCTAAGCTCCCAATGTTACGGGGTGTCCCTAATTTAGGATTGTAATGACTTTGATTTCCTTATTTCAATAATATTCATATTTTTCATAATCAATTTAATCATACAATATTTCTAGTGCTTTCTCTGTCGGACCAATATGGATTGATTTACGATTAACAATTAGGTTGGACCGCCCTTGTTAATGCTTTTGTGCGATTAAGCTATAGTAGATATCACCTAGGACTATGAATACCCTGTAGCAAACGGTAAATTCTTGATAATACAAAGGCTTGATTTCATCATAAATTTCTATGGACTTAGAATTTAGGATGAACGGTCAAATGTTTTTCCACTAAGAATTTAGGAGAAAATAAACTAAAGAACTGGTAATTGATATATTCTAAAATGCTGTTAAAATAAGGACTCAAGGTTATTACATGAACAATCATACACTTTCCCTAGCATGATACTCCTATTTATCAAATCTAGTCCTTATTTTCCTATTTACTTTACTGTGTCAGTATTATTACAATTCCACCAAACAAACCCAACTATTAGTTTTTTCTTAATTGGATAACAATTCGAACTCGATATTTACACGCAGTCTTTGAGATCGACATTCGGAGAATTTCCTCTTTATTACTGCATTGGCAAAATAGTACACTTATTATTTTCCAGATCAAGTCTCATAGTTAAAATCTTGATTTTCATCAATACTATCGGGAATATGTTTTCCTTGAAGAACAATTGACCATCTAGTGTTAGATGGATTAATGACATAAAAAACTTATTTTGTTTGATTTGGTTTGCCATGATGAATGGTTCGTTCTTGTAAGTTGTCTTTCAAAGATCAACTATTGTGAATCCTAATTCATCGGTTTCAAACTAGTGTTTCTGTCAATCCACATGCACTTAAATAAAGGCACTTTAAAAGAAACATATTCAATCTCCAAAATCTTCTCAATGATTCCAAAGTATGCTCTAGATACTAGTACTAGATTGTTATCTTTTAAACTAGAAAAGTACATGAATTCAACCTCAACCATAACACCACTATTTTGCATGGTGCAACAATCAACCTTTTATTTTGTATAGAACTAATATTTTCTAATGTCGTATGCACTCCAAGTCATTACATTAAATTTAGGGATATGTGACAACCATTTATCTGATGCACCACTCTCTTTAAAAATACTTTCATTAAACCAATCTATGAAAGTTATGTTATGTTCCTCCAATAACCATTTTTCATTCATCTGGGGGTGTTGTACCCCAAAATCTTCCCTCTCATTTATCAAGACTTTTCTCACAAGACTTCTTGGACTCAAGACAAGATTAGGGTTTGGTCAGCTCAAGACACCTCATCTTGCACTGATAACCCAAAATTAGGGTTTGAGTTTGCACAAGGATTTTTGGACCACTAATGCTTCATGTGACTTTCATACATCATTTTGGACCCCTAAGATTGCTCATGATAAGTTTCAAGCCTTGAACCACATTTTTGATCAGTCAATTGGACAGTTGACCTAAAAGTCAGCTGTATTGGGGAAAAGGTCAACCATGGCCAATTTAAAGTCAAACTTCATAATTTTTTATCCACATCAACATTTTAGAGTCATATGTACCATTTGATCAAGTTTGGATCACAACTCCTCAAGAAATTTGATCAAATCATCAAAAGGGCAAAATGGTCAAAATTAGAGTTTTTGACTGAGAAAGGGAAATTTCTGATTTTTAACCTAGCCAATGACCAATTAAGTTCAAGCATGATTTCAAGGATTCAATGGCATTATCTTGACCTAATTACATGGCTCAAAAGATCTCAAGTTCATTGGATTGACAGATGAAATTTGCAGTCAACTGATCAAAAGTCAACTATATACTGAAAAGTCAAACTTTGACTTTTTGGTCAAAATCAAGTACCAAGGGTCATAATTTATCAAGATATGTCAAAGTATGAAGCTTTTTTACCAAGAAAATCAAATTTGAAAATTAGGGTTTTAATTTGAAAATTTTCATAACTTAGAATTTTTCTAAGTATAAAAATTTTCTTATTTTTTCCCAACTTTTCACCACTTTTTCACCATGATGCATTTGATTCAAGAAAAGTTCCCAACATGAAAATTGTAGTCCTCCATGAAATCTACAACTTTTCTTCATAAAGTTTTCCCTAAAGAGGCTTGGATCTCAAGATATAAATTTGTGAATATAGGCTCATGAACTAAATAACTTAGTGAAATTTTGCCCTAATTTAGGCAGGTTTTGGACCCAACTTCATGGCAACTTTTCACCTAGTTCCAAGAGGTATCTCAAAATTCATTTCAAATATGTATTATAGAGAACATTGCAAGCTTTCCAAAATGTCTAAGAAATCTCCAAGATCATTTTTGAGTAGGGAGAATCGAAGAGAGGAAGTTGGCATTTTCTCACTTTTTGTTCAAACCATTTTCACATAGCATCAAGTTGCAAATCAAATCTATGCTGGCTATATCTTGCTTTACAGGTCCTAAGCTTGCTATACACTCCATAATTAAATGCATACTCAGAAGCAAAAGCCTTTATCCTTGCTTTTGAAGCTTTACACAAGATGTATTTCCATTTTGGGCAAAAAGGCTACATTGCCATTTTCATAAAGATGAACTTTTGCAACTTTGTCAACTTGGAGCATTGAACCTGTCCCCTTGGTAAAAGTAAACTCTACAGCTCTCAAGAAAATTGTACAATCTCATTTCATCCCTCAAGCATGCTGGTACAAGCATGCGGGATTGGTCTTGTCAACTTTACTTCAAATGCAAGAAAAGTTGCAAAAAAGGGCTAGAGCTTGCACAACTAGTAAGAGCTGACTTTGGATCACTTCTCTACTAATATGAAAACTTTGTACAAGGCATAGGACTCTTGGCTTGGACTTAGAACTCACTCAAACTGAAAAATACCACAAAACTGCCCAAGCTCACAGTTTTCTGCAAAAGCACAACCAACTCTCATTTGGCTCGTGCGTTTTGTGTTTAATCAATTCAAACATCTTATTCACTTGATACCTAGCCAATCCAAGCCATCACCCTGGTTCTGTAACCCCTGTTTCAGCATCTTCCATTTTCAACTTGGAAGCTTGCAGTTGGACTTGGTCAGGGAGTTCCAGCCATTCTCAGAGCTAGATAAGCATTGGAATAGGTTCAGGGAAGTTCAAAGAAGCTTAAACAATCACCAGGCCTCCATTAAAGTCCCTACATTGTCCTGCACGATTCCAACTGAAGGAGGTATTTTCTTAAACTCTATCTCTATATATAGGCAACTTCAAGCCACGATTTGTGAAGAAAAAATGTAGCTCTCATCATAACGAAGCTGTACATATCATTACTTTTCATTTACATTACTTGTGCTAAGAGAATTTGAAGCTTGAAACCTCTGAAAAAATTAGGTCACGATTTAGGGATTCCAAAATTCTCTTTGATCTTTAATAGTTAGGTTACATAATTTATATGGTTGGAATCGTGAGCTCAAATGCCACATTTTTCATGTTATGAGTTTTTGTTTTTATGCAAGCATAAGCAAGATACAGGTTTGAACTGGAAGCGTGAAGAAGAGAACGAAGGACAGGGATGAAGTTTGGTTCTGGGCTTTTTGTTGCTTTGACCTTTTTGTTTTTACTATTTGCATCCCCCTGGCTTGCTACTGCACCCCCCTGACTAACTATTTTATATTTTTGCATTTTTTTTATATTTTCATATTTATTAATTTTGTTTATTTTTTCTGAATGATTAAAAAATCCAAAAAATGATTTCTTTATTTTTACACTTTTATTTTATTTATTTTTTTCACATAAAAAATTAATATATTTGGATAAGATAGAATTTATTTGTTCTTAAAATAACTTGTAAATATATTTAAAAATACTTAATATTTTTATTATACATTTTATACTCATAAATACTTATTTTCTACACATATTTAATTTTTAATATTTAAACATAATATTATTTATTATTTTTTATATAAAAAATATACAAGTTAATAAATATAGAACATTATTTTCTTTTAATTAAAAACTAGGGTTTAAACCCCTTTCAAAAATAAACATTATTTTTTTCTTCCTTTTTTTAGGTTTAAATTAAATATTTTTCTCATACAAAAACAAGACATAAAACATTTTTCTAACATGAACATATTGCATTTTAAATATTTGTCTTATTTATTTAAATTCCCGCATATTCGATTTGGTTGTAATAATATATTTAGTTTTATATTTGTGCAAATCCCCATTTAAACTTGTATTCCCCCCTCCCATAAAAAATTGTTGTAATAGCTTAGTATATTTACAATTACGCAATTTATCGCTTTATACCATGATTAGTAATTAGGGTTTGCATGACAAGAACAAAAAACAAAACAAATAGAAAACCCTAAATACAAGACAAATCAAAAGCATGAAAATAATACACTTTGCACACAAACACCCTTAGGGTTTCTCCCATTTGGTTGCCTAAAATAAAATGGCCATGTTACGCATGCGAAGTATCTTGGCAAAACAAAACAAGTATAAGATCATAGTCCCTCGATGACGCTATTCAAAGGTTGCCTAAACAAAATGATCTTGGTCCCTAAAAAATGCTAAGATACTTGGAAACCTTGCTATCATGGTTATACGATGACCCACGCCCGTCCCGTTTACATCCAAAGATAGGGTTGCTTACCAAATCAATGGTAAGTCAACAATGTCAAAGGAATGGAAAATGCACAAGAAAGACATTTGAGTAGGTAGATAGCTTCTAGTTACTTGCTCCATTTCAAAACAATCCTTGCTATTTTCAAAAAAACACACACACACACACACATTTCAAAACATCTTACAAAACATTGAAAACATTTTCAAAAGACAAACATCTTTGTATACATTCTTACGAACGAGAATCATTACAAAGATTGCCTAAACGAATGGCCTCTTTTACAAAATACTTTCAAAACCACATTAAAAACCATTTCAAGCAAACCAAAGCAAGTGATCTAAGCAAGTAACTAAGAGCCCATGGAAAATCATGGATGAAAAGGGTGCTAGCACCTTCCCTTTTCATAATCTACCCCTCGAACTCAAGAAAATATCTCAAAGGTATTTCCTGTGCTTTTTCACCTTTCCTTTTGGATAAAAGAAAAGTCGGTGGCGACTCTTGCTAACCGCTACATTTGCGATAAAACGCAAAACCTCAAGTCAGTTCTCCCACCGTATCACAGGGGGGTATTTTTTCTTTATAAGAGCTTTGTGCGCGGTCAAGTAAGGATCAACTCCACTAAGATTATTCAATATATATAAATGTGTTTGAAGAACTTTTTGTCGACTAAATGTCTTAACATTTAAATCTTGAATACCTCTACCATCATAAAATCCATCATAACGTGACTCGAAAACTCCTTTAAAGTTTGCATCTGACAAATAATTTATACAAAACTCAATAGCTTATTCAGTGATGTATCTTTCTACGATCGAAGCTTCTGGATGGTGATGATTCTTTTTATACCCTTTGAAAATTTTCATGTAACTCTCTACCAGATACGTCCACCATAAATTCTAATTTCCCTTACTAGATGAACAACTAAGTGAAACATAATGTCAAAGAAAGATGGAGGAAAAATATCATTAATTGGCACAAGATAATTGCAGCATCGTGTTTTAATTCATCTAAATTTCCAGGATCTATAACTTTACTACATATAACATTGAATAATAAGCACAATCTGGTTATAATCACCCTTACATTTCTTGGTAAGATGCCACTGGTAGAAGTTGTTGCATCAAGACACGACAATCATGAGATTTTAAGCCAATTAATTTGTGATCATTCTCTGACACAAGTTTCTTATCATTTGATGAGTACCATTGGGGAAACTTTGATACCCTACAAACAATCACAAAAACTTTTTTTCCTTTTTTGGACAAAGTGATACATACTGGGGGACAAATAAGTTATATTTCCTACTTCTATTGGGGCTAATTCTTGCCTTATACCAATCACAACCATATCTTCACAGGATTTCTTAGTATCTTTTTTCATGCCTTTAATGTTGAGAAATGTTCCAATCAAACTATCACACATTTTTTTCTTCACGTGCATCACATCAAGAGAGTGTCTTACATCAAGACGGGACCAGTATAGAAGATCAACACCGACCTCTTTTTCCAATAATTTTTCTCCACGGGTGTTGTGCCCCAAAATTTGCCCTCCCATATTTCTCAAGATATTTCAAGAAAGATCCTCAAGTTGCTCAAGGTAGTCCAAGGGTTGGCCAGACAAGCTCTCTCCTAAGACAATCTACCCCAAACTAGGGTTTCATATTGCACCAAGATCCTTGAGTACAAGTGACCCCAAGTGCTCACCAATGTACTAATATGTTCTCAAGATCATCCATGTCAAGTTTCAAGCCTTGCAGAGGAAGTTTGCTCAATCAATAACTCAAAAGTCCAAAAATCGACTATGCTAGGGCAAAAGTCAACTGTGACCCACATACAGTCAAACTTCAAGATTTTTGGTCAACATTCTCATTTTTAAGTATATTTAATCATTTGATCAAGGTTTGATCATGATTCATCAAGGATTGCTCACAATTCATCAAGATTCAAAAGTTGTTAAATTAGGGTTTTGCAGGAAAAGTCAACTCAACTTTGACCAAGCATAACTTTCTCATACTTTATGAGAAATGACCCATCCAAAGCTCATTTTGAAGAGGATGCAATTACCTATAATCCATATTCATCTCCCAAGATCAAAATATGCACTCACAAGAATTTATGAATTTGGACATTATAGGTCATTTTGAAAAGTCAACAAAAACACCTTTTTTTCAAAGCTTCATACATGAGCATGGAATATCAAAATGAGATTAGACAAAACGGGTTGCTTAGAGTACATCTCAAGATTTCTAAAAAGTCGAAGAACACCTCCAAAGAGTCAAAATTGAGGAAGTTATGCATTGTTGAAGTTGAGCTTTTTTGCAAAATTGCCAAAAGTCAACTATCCCTAAAACTTCAAATTTTGCCAAATGGGCCCAATCTTTTTCACTTGTTTTGAGTTGGCAACATAGCCCACGTGATCTAGACTTTGCCACTTGTCCATATATTATTTTTATTATTTATTTTGATTTTTATTTGAATTAATTGGATTTAAATAAAATAAAATCAAATAAAATCCAAAAGCATTGATAACAAGGATTTTGTGATCATTTCAGCTCTTAAATCACATCTAGCCACCATTCAAATTCGCATCAAAGCTTGTGTGCACAAAAAGATTCAAAATAAGCCATGTTTGGAAAGATCTTCAAAGTATATCAAATCAAATCCAAAATCATTGAAAGAAGAAGATTTGAACCAGTTTTGCAACCCTAATCCCTTCACTAATACATAAGGAGTGCGTGCAGATCAAAAGAGAGGTTGGAAGCAGGCGCTAGAGAGAGAACAAAAACTGAAAAATCAAGGAAAAAGTGTGAGATCGAAATCCCACTTAGAGGCATTCTCAAGGCTCGTGACCGATTCCAATCATTTCCTGGCACTCTCAGGAACCTAAAGCAATCGAAACCAAGCGTTTTCAATCCCTCCCACGCACTGTAAGTCCGTAACGGTATCACCATCTTCTTGAATTCAAATAGCCTTATTCTTGCATCCATAGTGTAAAATAATTGTACATTCTTGATCACCATGATGTTTGCAAATTGGGGATACCTTTTAGGTAAGTAGCAATAGACTGTGAGGGAACTGTACGGTGTAGACCGATACGGTTGAAGCAGTAGCTACGTTGGTGTGACACTTTAGTTTGTGCCGATATCCCTTGTGGCGGAACAAGGAGAATATGGGGCTGCTAAGGGGTCATTAAGCACCAACTGACCTTAGAACCTATAATTGACCAACTTGGCCATAGAAAAGTAGCAGTATGCTACACTCATTGAGACCAAACTCTCGCGATGATTCTGGCTGCAAGAAAAGGTTGCTAAACTGGAATTATGATCGATCGGGGGTGGTCAGTGATATTGAGATCCTCTAGAACCCGGTTACTATTACTAGGATAGGTTGAACCAACTAAACTGAAAGAGGGTAATACCTAAACTCCATGCCAGCCTGAAATCTAAGGGTTACTGTGTGACTTGTGTGCCCTTACCATGTTTGCTATCTGTGAATACTTGTGGTGTGTTTCTATCGTGACATCATGCATCATGACATTGCATGCATATTTCATTAGACTAACCCATTTCAAAGACCGAGGGGATTCATATTTATTCTGTTTTGCAGATCATGGCATCTATGCGCAGAAATAGTATTCGGATCAACTTCGTACAAATCCTTGTTCAGCTTAGAGATTTGGTTGCAAAGGTTCCTGATACTTCTTCCTTTGTCATAAGGCATGGTCATCTCCTTGGTTTGGTCACTTCCAGATTAGATCAGCAGATGATGAGTGTCTTGTTCCATTTCTTTAACACGCTATATCACTGTTTTACCTTCCCGGACTATCAGTTGGTCCCTACTTTGGAAGAGTTCTCGGATTTACTTGGCATATATATTCTAGAACAGACACCCTTTACAGGTTGGGAGATAGCTCTTAGGCCGGAAGATATTGCTTCAGCCCTCCATCTGACAAAGGCTGATGTGATGTCTAACTGGGAGACTCGGAGTGGGGTTAAAGGCTTCCTGGCTAAGTTTTTTATTGACCAGGCTCAACAGTTTTGGGACAGTTTGGACTTCCAAGCATTCGAAGATATCCTGGAACTTCTCATCTATGGATTGGTTCTGTTTCCTAATTCAGATTCTTTTGTCGACGTGAATGCAGTCAAGGTCTTCATGTCCCGTAATCCAGTGCCTACTCTCTTAGGTGACATTCTACATGCTCTTTATGCCCGTACTGCTCGGAAACGGGGAACTCTCATGTGTTGTGCACCATTGCTGGCGGGTGGTTTATTTCTCACCTCCCCAAATCTGTTTTGAAGAACGAGGAAGGCATGGGTTGGGCCTACAGAATTATGTCCCTTGCTCACACAGACATCATCTGCAGTACTAAAGACATGGAAGAAGTAGTTGTTATTGATCGTTGTGGGGAATACCCCAATGTTCCATTGCTTGGAATTAGAGGAGGGATTACCTATAATCCTTGTTTGGCCTTACGATAGTTTGGGCGAGCTAGGAGGGACGGACCTCATGAGTTGTTGCTTCCGGACATTATCTTTGACTTCATTGGGGATGTTGAGGGACATCGCCGAAGATTCATACGAGCTTGGAACATGGTGCACAGGTCTGATCCGCATGAGCTAGGAATGAAGACTTCTCTTCCGATGGAACCGTATCTCCGTTGGGTTCGAGCCCATGCTCAAAAGTTGGGGATGCCATACAAAGCGGTCTTACCGGTAATTGTTGAGAGTACTGATGAAGAAGGGGTTCCTCATATTGTCCTATATCCATACATGCCTACTGACATTGGGGCATTAAAGAGGTCTTGGATCCAGTTGAGAGAAGAGCGGGATACTTACAAAGAAAAGTATCATGAGCAGGAGCGGAAGATCCTGAAGCTTACAAGGCAGCTGGAGAATGAGAAGGTCCTCAACGACTATGTCAGCACGGGAGGAAAATGACCATGGGAGCGCTGATGTCTTTTGCTATTTCTAGTTTTGATTTACTTTTCAGTTTTTCTTTTTGTAACGCCTTAAAGGCATTTGTCAAACATTGTTTCAAGTTTTTAATCTAATAAAAGTGTGTTTCATTTTGGTTTACGAATTTGAGTCTCCTAAAGTCTTTGAAATCATATCATATGCATTCCATTCCCATGCACCTCATCACAGGTACCCTTACAGGTTTCTCATCTTCTTCGTTGTTTATTTCAGCGCATCATGTCTTCTGAAACATCTACTGATCAAGCTATTAAGGCTCTTCAAGCTCAAAATGCTCAGTTCCAGGAAATGTTCATGAATCTGGCCAAGGGGCAGAAAGATTTGAAGACTCTTATCTTGAAGGATAAGAAGAAGAAGAAGAAGAAGAAGAAGAAGAAGAAGAAGACGGTCCTTCTGAATATGGGTCACAGGTTTGGGAACAGGTTGCGGGAAGAAATTGATTTGTCCCACTCATCTGGAGGGGGAGAGAATCAAGAATAAAGAAGGGCTCCTAGCCCTGTTGTTTCTGACAATGAGACTGACCTTGATGAAGACCAGTATCCTTCGGCTGAGGACAGGTATAAGCAACTCGAAGACCGTTTAAGCGCGATGGAGATCCAGAAGATACCTGGGCTGGATTTTGGAGATTTGGGTTTGGCATCTAGGGTGGTAATCCCGCACAAGTTTAAAGCACCATTCTTTTCTAAGTACGACGGGGTCTCCTGCCCAAAGCTACACCTCCGCTCGTATGTTAGGAGGATTCAACCATATACTACTGACAGGAACCTCTGGATTCATTTCTTTCAAGATAGTCTTTCAGGAACTCAACTTGAATGGTTCTATCAACTAGAAGGAGCTAACGTCCGTAACTAGGAGGACCTTGCTGCTGCTTTTTACAAGCAGTACCAATATAATACCGACCTTGCTCCCACGCGTACCCAACTTCAGGGTATGTCTATGGGTGCGAGTGAAGGTTTTAACGACTACGATCAAAAGTGGAGAGATCTTGCTGGTAGAGTCCAACCCCCTCTGGCTGACAGGGAGTTGGTGGATATGTTTCTTAGGACTTTGTCTGGTCCGTATTTCAATAATTTGATCGGAAGTTCATCGTCTGGTTTTACTGAATTGATAATGACTGGGGAGAGAGTCGAAGCCAGTATCAAGAACGGCAAAATATAGAAAGGTGCTTCGTCAAGTACCGAGAAGAAGTCTTTCAAGAAGGAGTCTAGTGCAGTTTACAGCTCGAGGAGCCAGAACCGACCTGAGCGCCGCCAAGCGGTTAATGCGGTAATTATTTCAAGACCAACTGTTGCCCCATAACGCAACAATCAGCAAAGAGCAGAGAGGCCTCAGAGACAGTTTACTCGGCTCAGCATGACTTTATCTCAAATTCTGCCGCAATTGTTGAAGACTAACTTTGTGACTCTAAGGGAAGCCCCGAAGAATCCCAACACCACATCACCGTTGTATAATCCGAACACCCGCTGTGCTTTTCACTCCGATAGCCCGGGGCATGATACGAATAACTGCTGGGTCTTGAAGAATAAGGTACATGATCTGATTGAAGCAAAGGAAATCGAGTTTAAAGTGCCGGAAAAGCCTAATGTCATAACGGCTCCTATGCCGAAACATGATGCGGAAGTAAATGCTATTGGAGATGATGATGAAGAGTTTGATATTGACAGCTGGATTTACCCAACTACTGATGGTGGCTTGAGCAATTGGACGACAACAGATTCCATGCCAATTTCTTTTATTACACAGTAATGAGACTTTTGTTTTGAGTTTTGTAATAGAAAATTTTTAAACTTTACTGCCTGGTGCCTTACCCGAGACATCGTGGTTTTGTTTGAGGGCTTATTGTGTGTCATTTCCATATATCATCAATAAAAGCATTGGATGTTTTCAAGCATTACAAATTTTGTGCTCCTTGTTTTTCTTTTCTATCTTGCAAAACAGCTATTTTACACACACTCACATATACATGTCTACATCCACTCTGGATCCCACTGATAACGACTCTGCTACTGCCAATTATGACTTCGAAAGTCTGATCAACCAAGTCGAGGAAAAAGGTGAGGATGATTGCGAAGTGCCTGGTGAACTTGCTAGATTGTTACTTCAAGTAGAGAGGGCCATACAACCGCATGAAGAGCCAGTGGAAACAGTAAATATGGGTACAGAGGTAGACAAGAAAGAGGTCAAGATCGGTGAAAATCTGGAGCCTAGTGTTAAACAACGGTTGATTCAGATGCTGCGTGACTATGTGGATATCTTTGCCTGGTCTTATGAAGATATGCCTGGGTTGGATACCGATATTGTGGTTCACCGCCTGCCCACCAAGGAAGACTGTCCTCTAGTGAAACAGAAAGTTCGCCGAATGCGCCCAGAGATGTCTGAGAAAATCAAGGCTGAGGTTATGAAACAGTTTGATGCCGGTTTTCTAGCAGTTACTTCTTACCCACAGTGGGTGGCCAACTTGGTTCCGGTACCGAAGAAAGATGGAAAGGTTCGAATGTGTGTTGACCATAGGGATCTGAACAGGGCAAGCCCCAAGGATGATTTCCCTCTGCTTCATATTGACGTTCTGGTTGACAACACCGCACAGCATAAGGTCTTATCCTTTATGGATGGTTTCTCCGGTTACAATCAGATTAAAATGGCTCCCGAAGATATGGAGAAGACAACCTTTGTTACTCAATGGGGTACCTTTTGCTACAAAGTCATGCCTTTTGGGTTGAAGAATGTTGGGGCAACGTATCAGCGCGCCATGATCGCTTTGTTCCATGACATGATCCATCATGAGATTGAGGTATATGTTGATGACATGATTGCAAGGTCCAAAATTGAGGAAGAACACCTGGACCATCTTCAGAAGCTATTTGACAGGTTGAAGTTGTACAAGCTGAGGTTAAACCCAAACAAGTGCACCTTCGGAGTGAGGTCTGGTAAGCTGCTGTGTTTCGTCGTTAGTGATAAAGGTATTCAAGTGGATCCTGCAAAGGTGAAGGCTATACAGGAAATGCCAGCTCCCCGAACAGAAAAAGAAGTCAGAGGCTTTCTGGGACGTTTGAACTATATTGCCCGATTCATCTCACACCTGACTGCTACTTGTGAGCCAATCTTCAAATTACTGAAGAAAGATCAAGTGGTAAGATGGAACGATGAATGTCAGGCCGCTTTCGAAAGGATCAAAGAATATCTCCAAGATCCACCTATTCAGATGCCTCCAGTTGAAGGGAGACCCTTGATCCTATACTTGACAGTACTCGATAATTCAATGGGGTGCGTGTTGGGGCAGCATGACGAGTCTGGCCGAAAAGAGCATGCTATTTATTACCTTAGCAAAAAGTTTATCGACTGTGATACCTGATACTCACTGCTTGAGAAAACTTGTTGCGCTTTGGCATGAGCTGCTCGTCGGCTGAGATAGTATATGCTGACTCACACTACTCTATTGATATCAAAGATGGATCCAATCAAGTATATTTTCGAAAAGCCTGCCTTATCCGGAAGAATAGCTAGGTGGCAGATGATCTTGACTGAGTATGACATTCAATACACGACCCAGAAAGAAATCAAGGGAAGTATGTTGGCAGATCATCTGGAACATCAGGCAGTGGATGATTACCAGTCTATGAACTTCGAATTCCTGGATGAGAACATCATGTTGGTAATTGACTGTGAAACACCTGGACCGGATGAAGGACCTGAGGAAGGATCCATATGGTCTATGTACTTTGACGGAGCTTCAAATGCTTTGGGTAATGGCATTGGCGCCATGATCATATCTCTTGAAGGCTCTCATACTTCGTTCACCGCCCGGTTATGTTTCAACTGCACCAACAACATGGCGGAGTATGAAGCGTGCATTATGGGTCTTCGAGCAGCTATTGACCTAAGGATAAAGTTTTTAAGTGTATTTGGAGATTCCGCTCTCGTGATCAGTCAGATCAAAGGCGAGTGGGATACGAAACACCCAAATATTATTCCTTACAAAGAGTATGTATTGACTTTGCTTCCGCACTTCGAGGAGGTAACCTTTGAACACTTCCCTAGAGAGGAGAATTAGTTGGCGGACGCGCTAGCTACGATGTCTTCTATGTTCAAGGTCAGGTGGGACAATGAGGCTCCCCAGATTACCATTGAGAGGTTGGAAGAACCCGCACATTGTTGTGACATTGAGACTGAAGAGGTAGCAGATAAACCCTGGTTTCATGAGGTAAAGAGGTATCTTGAAGCTCAGGAGTACCCCGAGGGTGCATCTGTTAATGATAAAAAGTTTCTGAGAAGATTCGCGGCGAAGTTCTTCATCAGCAATGGCATTCTTTACAAGCGTAACCATGACTCAACCTTACTGCGATGTATGGATAAGAACGAGGCAGAAAGAATTATGGTAGAGTTACATGAAGGTGCTTTTGGAACTCATTCCAGTGGACACACCATGGCAAAGAAGATCCTTAGGGAAGGATACTATTGGTCTACAATGGAAGCCGACTGTTATCAACATTCTCGGACCTGTCACAAGTGCCAAGTCTATACTGATAAGGTTCACATACCTCCAGTTCCTTTGAATGTCTTGACAGCTCCTTTGCCTTTTGCAATGTGGGGTATCGATATGATCGGCGAGATCAGACCTACTGCATCCAACATGCATCATTTCATCTTGGTAGCAATTGATTACTTTACGAAGTGGGTTGAAGCAGCTTCCTTTGCTACTATAACCAAGAACGTCGTGGCACGGTTCATTCGGCACAATCTGATCTGTCGATATGGTGTACCAGAGAGGATCATTATGGACAATGGTACAAATCTCAATAATAAGATGATCACCGAACTCTGCAAGCAATTCAAGATACAGCATCATAACTCTTCTCCTTACTGGCCGAAGATGAATGGGGCTGTAGAAGCGGCTAATAAGAACATTAAGAAGATTGTGCAGAAGATGACGGTGATGTACAAAGACTGGCACGAGATGTTACCATTTTCTCTTCATGGGTACTGCACCTTAGCACGAATGTCAACAGGGGAAACACCCTATTCCTCGGTTTATGGCATGGAGGCTGTCTTGCTCGTCGAAGTTCAAATACCCTCTCTTCGGATTATGAAGGATGCAGGTTTGAGCGAAGATGATTGGATTCAGACCCAGCTTGATCAGCTGAACTTAATTGACGAAAAGAGACTTACTGCTATTTGTCATGGTCAAACGTATCAAAAACGGATGATCAAGGCATTTAACAAGAAATTCAGATGACAAGAGTATCAAGTTGGGGATCTAGTGATCAAGCGCATCATACTGCAGCAAGGTGATCCCAGGGGAAAATGGACCCCTACGTACGAAGGTCCATTTGTGGTTAAGAACATTTTCTCAGGAGGAGCAATGATTCTAACCACCATGGACGGTGACGACCTTCCTCACCCCGTCAATGTAGACATAGTGAAAAAAATACTACGCATAACCAAAGACTCGCTAGGTTGACTGGCCTAGGCAAAAATAAGGGCTTCCCGGCGAACCAAAAGGGTTCGGGCAAAAATAAGGGATGAAAATGAAAAAATTTGTACACCCGGCAAGTCGAAAACCTGAAAAGGCGGCTTGGGAAAGAAAGGGTATCCCGGTGGACTGAAAACCCGAAAGGGCGGTCCAGGCAAAAATTAGGGGTTAAAGCGTAACACTATGTCTCATTGGATCACCTCGCGACCAGACTTTAGTATCGACTATCAAGCTCGGACGACACTAATCAATCTGATCTGCCTTCAACCAAATAGCAAAGTGATGAGATGCTCGGGGACATAAAGGCAATAACAGAGTTGGAACCCAGTGGGATTATTCACATAGCTGTTTTTTCTTTGTTTTTCACAAATTGTATAAATTCTATTTGTTCGGCGGTGTTCTCTTACTAGGACGTCAGCCTCTTGTACAAAAACGCCTATTTACAGGCTAACATCAAAATCAATACAAGTCATTTTCACAAATAAATTTCAAACTGTTTTCCTTTTTCTGTTTTGTTTTGCGAGAACGTCCAATGTTCAATTTTTTTTGATATATGCATTTGACATTGATTGCTGCTCATAAATATTTACATGCAAAACAAAAGACAAGTACTTGTAATATCAGAAACAGGGGCAAACGAGAAATGTCCAAACCGTACAGTTGCTCTGTCCACCAGGTATAGGGATAGACCTAGCTGGAGGAAATAATTGAAAGTACATTCATTCCCTGCAGAGTAAGGAGAAGACAGTAATGTTAACTCTCCCCAGCTGAAACTCGCAACTGTGAATGAATCGATAATATTCTCCCCAAGCAGAGTTTATCTATCATCAGCACTAAAAGGTCTTATCATCCCCAGCAGAGTATTAAAAATATCCCCAGTGGAGTGTGAAGAATTGTCCCCACTAGACTCTAGAAGATTGTCCCCAGTAGAGTCTAAAAGGTTATTCCCCGTGAAGTCGCAACTGGAAAATCATCCCCAGCAGAGTTCTTTCCTTTCACAAAACAGGAGTTCAATCCCCAACAAGGTTCATTATCACCAGCAACGGCAATTCATCCCCAGCTGAATTTATCAGCGGAATCCTCCGGAAGAGTATCTCTTCCCCACATAGTCATTCTCTCGTCAGTTTATTCCCCAACGGAGTTATCCTCTCCTACAGGTTTATTCTCACAAACATCTTCATCCACTATCTCCAGCGAAAACGAAGAATTCATTCTTTTCTCCAGCAGCGATCCAGGATTTATTTTCCCCAACTCAAAACACTATATTTCCATACATCATGACACATGCATATACGCATCATACAACACAATCTCATTTATTTTGAGAACATCATTGCTTGATACATATCATGCATTACATACAACTAACCTTTACCTTTCAGGAAAGGATACGATTAAATTCTCACAAATTCAAGCTATGAAGCTTCTACCTCAGTCGAATTACGGGCGAGTTCCTAAATCTCGACAAAGATATTTCCTCAGTTGAATTACGGACGAGTTCATAAATCTCAACAGAGACGTTTTCTCAGTTGAATTACGGACGAGCTCCTAAATCTCAGTGAAGATATTACCTCAGTTGAATTACGGACGAGCTCCTAAATCTCAGCGAAGATATTTCCTCAGTTGAATTACGGATGAGTTCCTAAATCTCAGCAGAGATGTTTCCTCAGTTGAATTACGGACGAGTTCCTAAATCTCGACATATATGTTCCTCGGTTGAATTACGGATGAGTTCCTAAATTTAAGCAGAGATGTTTCCTCAGTCGAATTACGGACAAGTTCCTAAATCTCGACAGATATGTTCCTCGGTTGAATTATGGACGAGCTCCTAAATCTCAGCAGAGATGATACCTCAGTTGAATTACGGACAAGCTCCTAAATCTCGACAGAGATGTTTCCTCAGTTGAATTACGGACGAGCTCCTAAATCTCAGCAGGGATGTTTCCTCAGTTGAATTACGGACGAGCTCCTAAATCTCGACAAAGATATTTCCTCAATTGAATTACGGACAAGTTCCTAAATCTCAGCAGAGATGTTTCCTCAGTTAAATTACGAACGAGTTCCTAAATCTCAACAGAGATGTTTCCTCGGTTGAATTACGGACGAGTTCCTAAATATCAGCAGAGATGTTTCCTCAGTTGAATAACGGACGAGCTCCTGAATGTCAACAGAGATGTTTCCCCGGTAGAATACGGATAATCGAAGCTCCTAAAATTCTACTTCTCTCAACAGAGATCAGCATTCCCAGCGGAATCTTCCTCAACAACAGGTATACAAGCTCTCGCTAAGGAATCTCTTATGCGATCGACACCCCTTCAGATGGCATCTTTAAGCACATCCCCTCGTCAGCAATTTCCAAATGGCATCTGTAAGCCCATTCCCGACATCACAAGACAATTACCACTTCATGCAAGTGCAAATTTCTGGGCACTCTAGTGTTCAATCCTCTTCCACCTTTGGATCACGAAAGGCACGAAAGCTAATATATATCCTCAGGTTTAAGAAGATTGAACAGGGGAAGCTGTTGTACCCCAAAATTTGCCCTCCCATATTTCTCAAGATATTTCAAGAAAGATCCTCAAGTTGCTCAAGGCAGTCCAAGGGTTGGCCAGACAAGCTCTCTCCTAAGACAGTCTACCCCAAACTAGGGTTTCATATTGCATCAAGATCCTTGAGTCCAAGTGACCCCAAGTGCTCACCAATGTCCTAATATGTTCTCAAGATCATCCATGTCAAGTTTCAAGCCTTGCAGAGGAAGTTTGCTCAATCAATTGCTCAAAGGTCCAAAAATCGATTGTGCTAGGGCAAAAGTCAACTGTGACCCACATACAGTCAAACTTCAAGATTTTTGGTCAACATTCTCATTTTGAAGTATATTTCATCATTTTATCAAGGGTTGATCATGATTCATCAAGGATTGCTCATAATTCATCAAGATTCAAAAGTTGCTAAATTAGGGTTTTGTAGGAAAAGTCAACTCAACTTTGACCAAGAATAACTTTCTCATACTTTATGAGAAATGACCCATCCAAATATAATTTTGAAGAGGACGTAATTCCCTACAATCCATCTTCAGCTCCCAAGATCAAAATATGCACTCACAAGAAGTTATGAATTTGGACATTATAGGTCATTTTGAAAAGTCAACAAAAACACCTTTTTTGTCAAAGGTTCATACATGAGCATGGAATATAAAAATGAGATGAGACCAAAATGATTGCTTATAGGACATCTCAAGCTTTCTAAAAAGTCCAAGAACACCTCCAAAGAGTCAAAATTGAGGAAGTTAGGCATTGTTGAAGTTGACCTTTTTTGCAAAATTGCCAAAAGTAAACTATCCCCAAAACTTCAAATTTTGCAAAATGGGCCCAATCTTTTTCACTTGTTTTGAGTTGGAAACATAGCCCACGTGCTCTAGCCTTTGCCACTTGTCCATATCTTATTTTTATTATTTATTTTGATTTTGATTTGAACTAATTGGATTTAAATTAAATTAAATCAAAAAGCATTGATAACAAGGATTTTGTGATCATTTCAGGTCTTAAATCACAGCTAGCCATCATTCAAATTCGCATCAAAGCTTGTGTGCACAAAAAGATTCAAAATAAGCCATGTTTGGAAAGATCTTCAAAGTGTATCAAATCAAATCCAAAATCATTGAAAGAAGAAGATTTGAACCAGTTTTGCAACCCTAATCCCTTCACTAATACATAAGGAGTGTGTGCAGATCAAAAGAGAGGTTGGAAGCAGGCGCTAGAGAGAGAATAAAAACTGAAAAATCAAGGAAAAAGTGTGAGATCGAAATCCCACTTAGAGGCATTCTCAAGGCTCGTGACCGATTCCAATCATTTCCTGGGACTCTCAGGAACCTAAAGATGTCGAAACCAAGCGTTTTTAAGCCCTCCCATGCATTGTAAGTCTGTAACGGTATCACCATCTTCTTGAATTCGAATAGCCTTATTCTTGCATCCATTGTGTAAAAAAAATTGTACATTCTTGATCACCATGATGTTTGCAAACTTTCTACAATAGCCAATTGCATTTTAATGGACTGAATCGTGAATAACCATTGTTAGGTTTTTGGAGTTTTTTTTAGGGTTTTTATTTTCAGGGACAATTGGCCTTGGTAATGGGTACCACTGTGTTCAGAAGAAGGAGATGGTTCTAACCATGGCCTTGGTGGTCGTTTATATTACCTGTAGAAGATTTTGGAATGAGCATGGCCTATAGCGATGGACAAAACGTCCGTAGGTAAAAGTATTCTACTTTTACCCACAGAGAGAGGAAGGAGATGATGCGTTGGCACCCCCTACTGGCCTGTTTGAATTTCGTGCGGATTTTCTTTTGTTTTTTTCTTGTTTCTTATATTATTATTATTTTGTAATATGTTAACAATCAAAAACAAGTGTCCCAGCGGAAGCCAGCTAAGCGTTAAGGTCTTGGAAGGCTGGAGGTCAGGGGTTCGATCCCTGCCTCCAGCATTTGCTATTTTTCTGTTTATTTCCAGGTAATCCAATGCG
>CATIWC010000689.1:25000-297572 GCA_948472305.1 Vicia faba
TTGAATCTTGCTGAATCACTCCATGGAAGTCAACCTGCAAGAGAGGAAAATGAAAATGGCCAACTATGCTATGGCTGTTACAGTCTATATCTAAGGTTGGGAACAGTTTGGATGGATGTTATGGAAGGTGTTTGAGGTGGTTTGGATGAAAACGCACGATGGAATGTTGTTGGCCAAGTCAATCTGCAACCATGACTCTGTTTTGCAGAAAAAAGTGTTTTGATGGAATGAGAAGCTTTGAAACTTGGTTGGCTCGTGCTTTTGGTCAGGGTTAATGTTTTGAATGTGTACAACAAGTTTGCTTAAGCTTGTGTTGGCAGAAATGTGAGATGGATATCAATATGCCAAGTTTCTTCTAATGTGCCGCCAAGCTTTGTCTTGATCAGTGGGATATGTATCATAACTTGTGCCTCAGAGATATGGCCTGTACTTCATGGATTGCAAACTTGACATAAAGCCATACTTTTCAAAATGGATAAAGTGCTTTTTCCCTTTATGGCTTAATCTTGTATGCAATGGTTAAACACACAAGATAAGGCCTAAACACAAAGGATTGGCATTAAATTTATGAGTGTAAATGAGATTAGAGGCCTGTAATGTAGCTTGCATATGTTGACTTTGAAAATGCACAAGTTATGAACATGCCTTTGGCCATGAATCAAAGTGACTTTTGCTCATATTGCCAAATTCGATTCTCCCTAACCACAAGGTTGTTTGATGAGTTCTTAGATATTTTGGAAAACTTGGAATGTGTACTACAATACATCTTTGTAATGCAAGTTGAAATTCCAAGTGGAAGCATGTGAAAAGTGGCCATGAAGTTAGGCAAAAATCCTGCCTAGAATAGGTCAAAATTTTTCCTAAGTTAAGAATGTTTTGCAACCCTATTCCAAAAATCATAACTTGAGCTACAAGCTTCTTTTGAGGAAACTTTGTGAATAAAAGTTATAGATTTTGCAATGGACTACAACTTTCATGTTTTGACTTTTCCTTGAATCCAAATGTATCTTGATGAAAAAGTGGGACAAAGTTAGGAAAAAATTAGGGATTTTCATAACTTTGAAAAATTCTAAGTTAAGAAAATTCTTCATTTCAAACCCTAATTTGTGATTTTTGATTTCTTGGTGAACAAGTTTTATAATTTGACATGTTTTTATGAAAAATGAATCTTGACACTTGATTTTGACCAAAAAGTCAAAGTTTGACTTTTCAGTACACAGTCAATTTTGGCTCAGTTGACTGGAAAATTCATCTGCCAATCTTGTGCAATTGGGATCTTTTGAACTTGTTGAACATGTTAAGACAATGCCATTGGGTCTTTGAGTCCATATGTGAGCTTGGTTTGCCATTGGCTAGGTCAAACAGTCAAAAATTGCCTTTGTGCAGTCAAAACCCTAAAAATGACCATTTTGCCCTTTTGGTGATCTGATCAAATTTCTTGTGGAATTATGATCCAAACTTGACCAAATGGTTCATATGAGTTCAATATGTTGATGTGGGTCAAAAATCAGGAGGTTTGACTGTCAATTGGCCACAGTTGACTTTTTCCCCAATACAGTTGATTTATAGGTCAACTGTCCAATTGACTGGGCAAAGATTGGAATCAAGGCTTGAAACTTGGTATGGATAAACTTGGGAGTCCAATATGAAGCATGAAAGTCATATTAGGCATTTTAGGTCAAAACATCTTCGTGCAAACTCAAACCCTAATTTGGGTCAATAGTGCAAGGAGGGGTCTTGAGCAGAGGAAACCCTAACTGGATCTTGAGCTCCAAGGATCTTGTGGTGAGAAAATGTTGAGGAAATTGGAGGGCAAATTTTGGGGTACAACAGTTGTCCTTGTTCAATCTTCTTAGACCTGAAGAGTTAGATTGGCAAGTTTGCCTTTCGCGGCTCGAAGGTAAAAGGAGATTGGACACTAGAGTGCCCGGAAATTTGCACTCGCAGGCTGGAGTATCAGCAATGTGATGGCGGGAATGGGCTTATAGATTCCATTTGGAGAGATGGTGGATAGGGGGATGGGCTTATAGATTCCATCTGGAGACGTGACAGAACCTTGTCGGGAATGGGCTTATAGATGCCATTTGGAAGTGTTGATCGCGTAGGAGGTCCCTTAGCGAGAACTTGCATACTTTGAGAGAGGAAGATGTTTCCTGGTTTGTTACAGGTGTTGATCTTCAGTCTCTTCATGCAGATATGCCCTGGCTGGATACATGTATCGAATCCATAATCAGTCACTCACATATGTGCCCTGGCTAGATACAGGAATGAATCTGGAAATGTTGTCGACAAATGTGCCCTGGCTGGATACAGGTATCGAATTCGGAATTGTCGTCTACAGATATACCCTGGCTGGATACAGGAATTGAATCTGGAATTGTCGTCTACAGATATGCCCTGGCTGGATACAGGAATCGAATCTAGAATTGCAAAAGGTTAGTAGAGATAACTTTCCTGGCTGGATTCAGGTGTAGATCTCTGACCTGAGAATGAAAGATAATTTCCTGGCCTGTTACAGGTGTTGATCTTCAAACTCTTCATGTAGATAATTTCCTGGCTTATTACAGGTGTTAATCTACAATCAGTCGCTCACAGATATGCCCTGGCTAGATACAGGTATCGAATCTGGAATTGCGATAGTTGATAGTAATCATCTTTGGATTAACCTTTTCCTGAAAAGGCAAAGCATCAGTTGTATGCAATGTCATGATGTATGAGCTGCATGATGCCATGATGCTTAAAATGAGACAGTGTTGTATGCACTTTATCATGTATGTAAGCAAGATTTATGAAATGCGAAATGTCTATGAATGTATCTTCGTCTAGGAAAGTAAATCCTTGACGACTGGCCGGGGAATCAAATCCTGGGCTGATATTGAAGAGTAGAGTTCTTTGCTTCCGCTGGGGATGATGGTTGCAAGAATAAAGCGGTAGGAGAAGATGACTCCGTCGGGGAATGAACTTGTTGGAGAGATTACTCTGAGGGGAATTACTCCGTGGGAAGAGGTACTTCGCTGAGATTTTGATGAGAACTCCGCTGGGGATTTCCACGATAAACTCCGTTGGGGATAGGAAGAGCTTCGCCGAGGACGATCTTTCCGTGGTAATTAGCTGAGGATAACCCAGTTATAAGCTCTTGTGAGGAATAACTTTGAATAAAGTCCGAGAGAGACGTCCGTATTCTGCAGGGGATAAGCTTCCAGAATCTACTGGGGATAAGCTTCAAGACCTGCTGGGGATAATGATTCAACTCTCCTGGGGGAACTTTTCGGATTGTACTGGAAAATGGTTCCACTGGGGTGTCTGTATTCCGCCGGGGAATAATCTTATATTAAGACTGTCGGGGATGCTTGTTGAGGAATGTCTATACTCCGCTGGGGAATGTTGAGATCTTCTGGGGATACCCAACTTCCCTAAGGCTGACAGTAGGCTAACTCTGCTTGGGGAATATATTGCTGAATCTCGTCTTGCTCTGCGGGGAGTTGAGGTAATTTGGTTATGTTCTTCAGCCGAACCTACCTTGGTACCTTGGTGGACAGAGCAACTAGATTGTTTGGACAACTCTTTATTGCCCTTGTTTCTGATGTCACCTGTAATTAATCCTTTGTTTCGTATGCAAACATTTATGAGTTAGCAATTGGTATCAAATGCATATATCAAAAATGAACATTGGACGTTCTTCGCAAGACAAAACAGAAAAAGGAAAAAAACAATTGGCAATTTGTCTGAAAAATTGAACTTGTATTGATTTTGAAATTTGCCTGTAAATAGGCGTTTTTGTACAAGAGGCTGACGTCCTTGTAAGAGAACGACGCCGAACATCATAGAGTTTATACAATTTGAAAAGGAAACAAAACAGCTATGTGAAAAATAATCCCACTGGGTTTCAACCCTGTTATTGCCTTTATGTCTTCAAGCGTCTCATCACTTTGCTGCTTAGTTGAAGATAAAGCTGATCGATCGATGCCGAGGTCTGATAGTTGATGCCGAATTCTGGATGCAAGGTGATCCAATGAGACATAGTTTTACGCTTTATCCCTAACTTTTTCCTGGACCGCCCTTTCGGGTTTTCAGTCCACCGGGATACCCATTTTTGCCCAAGCCGCCTTTTTAGGTTTTTGACTTGCCGGGTGTACAGATTTTTTTTATTTTCATCCCTTATTTTTGCCCGAACCCTTTTGGTTCGCCGGGAAGCCCTTATTTTTGCCTAGGTATGTCAACCTAACGGGTCTTTGATCATGCGTAGTATCTTTTTACTATGTCTGCATTGGCAGGGTGAGGAAGGTCGTCACCATCCATGGTGGTTAGAATCATAGCTCCTCCTGAGAAGATATGTTTAACCACAAATGGCCCTTCGTACGTAGAGGTCCATTTTCCCCTGGGATCACTTTGAGGAAGAATGATGCGCTTGATTACTAGGTCCCCAACTTGATACTCTTGTCGTCTGACCTTTTTGTTAAATGCCCTGATCATCCGTTTATGATACGTCTGACCATGACAAATAGCGGTGAGTCTCTTTTCGTCAATTAGGTTTAATTGATCAAGCCGAGTCTGGATCCAGTCATCTTCGCTCAAACCTGCATCCTTCATTATCCGGAGAGAGGGTATCTGAACTTCGATAGGCAAGACTGCCTCCATGCCATAGACCAAGGAAAAGGGAGTTGCCCCTGTTGACGTCCGTGTTGAGGTACGGTACCCATGAAGAGCAAACGGTAACATTTCGTGCCAATCTTTGTAGGTCACTATCATCTTCTGCACAATCTTCTTGATATTCTTATTAGCTGCTTCTACAGCCCCATTCATTTTCGGCCGGTAAGGAGAAGAGTTGTGGTGCTGTATCTTGAATTGCTCGCAGAGCTCAGCGATCATCTTGTTGTTGAGATTGGTACCATTATCCGTAATGATCCTCTCAGGTACCGTATCGACAGATCAGGTTGTGCCGAATGAACCGTGCCACGACGCTCTTGGTTACGGTAGCGTAGGAAGCTGCTTCAACCCATTTTGTGAAGTAATCAATCGCTACCAGGATGAAACGATGCCCATTAGACGCCGTAGGTCTGATTTCTCCAATCATATCGATGCCCCACATTGCAAAAGGCCAAGGTGCTGTCAAGACGTTTAGAGGAACCGGAGGAATGTGCACCTTATCAGCATAGATCTGGCATTTATGACAAGTTCGAGGATGTTGGTAACAGTCGGCTTCCATTGTGGACCAGAAATATCCTGCCCGAAGGATTTTCTTTGCCATGGTATGTCCACTGGAATGTGTTCCGAAGGTACCTTCATGTAGCTCTGCCATGATCTTTTCTGCTTCAGTCTTATCCACACAACGCAGTAAGGTCGAATCATGGTTTCGCTTGTAGAGAATTCCATTGCTGAGGAAGAACTTTGCCGCAAACCTTCTCAGGAACTTCTTGTCATTAACGGATGCACCCTCGGGGTATTCTTGAGCTTCCAAGTACCTCTTTACTTCGTGATACCAGGGTTTTTCAGTTACTTCTTCGGTCTCGAGATCACAACAATATGCAGGTTCATCCAACTTCCAAATAATGATCCGGGGGGCCTCGTTGTCCCATTTGACTTTGAACATAGAAGACATTGTAGCCAACGCGTCTGCCAACTGATTCTCCTCTCTTGGGAAGTGTTCAAATGTTATATCTTCGAAGTGGGGAAGCAACGTCAACATATACTCTTTGTAAGGAATAAGATTTGGGTGTTCTGTATCCCACTCGCCTTTGATCTGATTGATCACGAGAGCGGAATCTCCGAAGACACTCAGAAACTTGATCCTTAAGTCAATTGCAGCTTGAAGACCCATGATACATGCCTCATACTCTGCCATGTTGTTGGTGCAGTTGAAACATAGTTGGGCGGTGAGTGGTGTATGAGTGCCTTTAGGGGATATGATCACAGCGCCGATGCCATTACCCAAAGCGTTCAAGGCTCCGTCAAAGTGCATAGACCATCGGGATCCTTCCTCAGGTCCTTCATCCGGTCCAGGTATTTAACAATCAGTCACTACCATGATATCCTCGTCTCGAAATTCAAAGTTCATCGACTGGTAATCGTCCACCGCCCGGTGTGCCAAATGGTCTGCCAATACACTTCCCTTGATTGCTTTCTGAGTCGTGTACTGGATGTCATATTCCGTTAAGATCATCTGCCATCTTGCTATTCTTCCGGACAAGGCGGGCTTTTCGAATATGTACTTAATTGGGTCCATTTTTGAAATCAACAGAGTAGTGTGAGTCAACATATACTGTCTCAGCCGGCGAGCAGCCCATACCAGAGCGCAGCAAGTTTTCTCGAGCGGTGAGTACCGAGTCTCACAGTCGGTAAACTTTTTGCTCAAGTAATAAATAGCATGCTCTTTTCGGCCAGACTCGTCATGCTGCCCCAGCACACACCCCATTGAGTTGTCAAGTACTGTCAAGTATAGGATTAGAGGTCTCCCTTCAACTGGCGGCATAAGAATGGGTGGTTCTTGGAGATACTCTTTGATCTTTTCGAAAGCGGCCTGACATTCATCGTTCCAACGTACTACTTGGTCTTTCTTCAGCAGTTTGAAGAGTGGTTCACAGGTAGCAGTTAGATGCGAGATGAATCGGGCAATGTAGTTCAACCGTCCTAGAAAGCCTCTGACTTCTTTCTCTGTCTTGGGAATTGGCACCTCTTGTATGGATTTCACCTTGGCAGGGTCCACTTGAATACCTTTGTCGCTTACGATGAAGCCTAGCAATTTTCCAGATCTCACCCCAAAGGTGCACTTGTTTGGGTTTAACCTCAGCTTGTACAACTTCATACGGTCAAACAGTTTCTGTAGATGGTCAAGGTGTTCCTCCTCAGTTTGGGACCTTGCAATCATATCATCGACATATACTTCAATCTCATGGTGGATCATGTCATGAAATAAAGCAACCATGGCACGTTGATAGGTTTCCCCAGCATTTTTCAACCCAAAAGGCATGACCTTGTAGCAAAAGGTCCCCCACTGAGTGACAAAGGTGGTCTTCTCCATATCTTCAGGAGCCATCTTGATTTGATTGTAACCGGAGAAACCGTCCATGAAGGAGAAAACTTTATGCTGAGCAGTATTGTCAACCAGAACATCGATATGAGGCAGAGGGAAATCATCTTTAGGGCTCGCCCTATTCAAATCCCTGTAATCAACACACATTCGGACCTTACCATCCTTCTTCGGTACTGGAACCACGTTGGCAACCCACTGAGGGTAAGAAGTCACTGCTAGAAAACCGGCATCAAATTGTTTCATAACCTCAGCTTTGATTTTCTTGGACATCTCTGGACGCATACAGCGGACCTTCTGTTTAACCAGAGGGAAGTCCTCCTTGGTAGGCAGGTGATGAACCACAATGTCGGCATCCAAACCAGGCATGTCTTCGTAAGACCAAGCAAAGATTTCCATGTAGTCATGCAGCATCTGAATCAACCGTTGTTTCACACTGAGCTCTAGATTGGCACCAATCTTGACTTCCTTTCTATCTGTCTCAGTACCCAGATTTACCATTTCCATTGGCTCTTCATGTGGCTGAATGGCCCTCTCTTCCTGGAGTAACAGTCTCGCAAGTTCACCAGGAACTTCACAATCATCTTCACCTTCGTCTTCGGCTAAGTTGATCGGATTTTCGAAGTCATAACTGGCAGTAGCAGAGTCGTTACCAGTGAGATCCAGAGTGGATTGGAACATGTATAAGTGAGTGTGTGTAAATATAGCTGTTTTGCAATATATAATAAAGAATGAAAAGGAGCGCAAGATTTGAAATGCAACAAACGTCCAATGTTTTGATTAATGATATATGAAAATGTCATACAAAAAGCCCTCACAAATGGAGCCACGGTGCCCCGGGTAGGACACCGAGCCATAAAAGTTTCATCATATTGTTTGTTACAAATTGAAAACAAAAGAGTTCATTACTGAGTGACAAAAGTAATAGGTGTGAAGTCTTTGGCAGTCCAGTTGCTAGGTCCACTGTCAATTGTTGGGTAGATCCAGCTGTCGAATTTCGATTCCTCCACATCGTCCTCAATAGCATTCACTCCCGGGTTGGTGATGAACACAGGAGGTCTTCCAATTCTTGCCTTGCGAACAGCCCTCTGAGCCTCTGCAGTGAAACCCAGCCCAAACTTGTCGGTCTTTGGAGTGAAGTCAGGAAGTCGGCCCCAGTTTGCGTACTCACCCTTTTCAATCACAGCCCGGGCATCCTTCAAGGAATCCATCTTCAAAGGAGGGTCTTCAATCACAGTTTCTGCTGACGCCAATGTCTGAGGCACCTCTTCAAAGTGTTGAAAGGGGGTTTCAATGAATTCCCCGTCCATTTCTATGTATCGGAACGAGTTTAAGTGGCTAACCATATATTCCTCTTCCCCCTGAACTGTAACAATCTTCCCCTTGACTGGGTACTTAAGCTTTTGATGTAGTGTGGAGGTCACAACTCCAGCCTTGTGGATCCACGGGCGACCCAGCAAACAGGAATAAGATGGTCGGATATCCATTACATAGAAAGTGGAATCAAAAACTTGAGAGCCAACCCTGATTGGAATGTCAACTTCCCCATGTACCATCCTTTTCGAACCGTCAAAGGCTCGGACCACAATGTTGCTAGGCTTGAGCTCCAAACCCTCACAATCTAACCTGTCTAAGGCCTTCTTGGGTAATACATTCAATGAAGAACCGATGTCTACCAACACATGGGCAAGAGTAGTGCCCCTGCACTCAATGGAGACGTACAGGGCGTCATTATGGTTCTTTCCTTTTGCAGTCAGATCGGCGTCAGAGAAACCCAACCCATTATCGGCAGTCAAGTTGGCCACGCAATTGGTGAATTGGTCAGCAGACGTTTCTTGCGGCACATGAGCCATCTTCAAGAAGGAAATTAGGGCCTTTGCATGAGCCTCTGAACACAATAAAAGTGATAGCATAGAAATTTTTGATGGGATGTGCCCCAGTTGCTCAACGACATTGAAGTCACTTTTCTTGATAATCTTGAGAATCTCCTCCATCTCTTGCTGGGAGGCTTCAACAGTGGTTGTCTTCGGTGCCTCCGTCCGGGCAGGCAAATCGGTAGCAATCCCTTTGCCCCGAGCATTAGAGGACTCGGCAGCAGGGGTAGAAATAGGAACTTGATTAGGAAGTGGAACATGCACACTTGCGGGTGTGATGATAAGGGGTTTCTGAATAGCTAGTGGCGCAATATCTGGCGAGAACAGCCTACCACTGCGAGTAATTTTGGCAGGCCCGGTGATGTTACGTACACTGGTACTTGTATCAAACTCTTGTTTTATTCCAAGAACATAAACATCTGCCCCATAGTGCCATGGGACAGCTTTGTCGGATGTATAAGGGAGAGGCCCTGGAACAGTAATGATGATAGGAGCAATCTTCTGAGCGGACATGATTTTGACAGGCTTCCTTGAGGGAACCTTAGGAGGTTTGTTAAAAATAGTGACAATAGAAACTTCTTCATTAGAGACAGCAGGAACAACAATTTTCTCGAACAAGATTTCTTTGCTATCCATCAGGCTTTGGATACCTAATTTCAGCAACGGACAACCAACAGGTGAAACAGCACATAAAAGGCAATCTTCACCACATCCCGGAAATAAACCGGCTAGCAGCAGATTCCTTTTAACAGTCGATAACGGAGTAACAATCTCTTCCACGGAGGCTACATATCGGTCTTCTTCCACAGCACTCACTCCATGCTGGGGCATGGGAGCAGTCACAACATTGGGTCTTTCGGGCGCCTCAAACTGTATTTCCTTAGCATCAATAAGGTCTTGAACCTTATTCCTCAGAGCCCAGCAATCATTCGTAGTATGCCCGGGGCTATCAGAGTGATAAGCGCAACGGGCGTTGGGGTTGTACTTTGGAGAGGCTGTGTTCACTACCTTCGGAGCTTCTTTGACAGTTACCAGATTGGTTGACAGTAATTGCGGCAAAATCTGAGACATGGTCATACTGAGCCGAGTGTACTGCCTCTTGGGTCTCTCACCCCTTGGTTGGTTATATTGCTGAGGAGCAGCAGCAGGTTTTGAAATTACCAATGCGTTGATAGCTTGGCAGCGTTCCGGCTTAATTTGTCTTCTGGGACCATAAACAGCACTGGCTTCCTTCTTGAAGGGTTTCTTTTCAGCACTTGTGGAGGCCCCTTTCTGTATCTTCCCCGACTTGATGCCAGCTTCTATTCTCTCACCGATTAAGATCATATTTGTAAACCCAGCAGAAGAATTACCAATCAGATGGTTGAAGAACGGACCAGACAGGGTCCCTAGGAACATGTCAACAAGTTCACGGTCAGTTAAAGGTGGCTGCACCCTGCCATCCAGGTCTCTCCACTTCTGCGCATATTCCTTAAATCCTTCGACCGTCCCTAGTGACATACCCTGGAGTTGGGTACGCGTGGGAGCGAGGTCAGAATTGTACTGATATTGCTTATAAAAGGCAGTAGCCAAGTCCTCCCAGTTTCAAATACTGGTTCCATCCAGCTGATAGAACCATTTGAGTTGACCCCCTGAAAGGCTATCCTGGAAGAAATGAATCCAAAGGTTCTTGTCTGCAGTGTAAGGTTGGATTTTCCTTACATACGATCTGAGATGCAGCTTAGGACAGGAAGCCCCGTCGTACTTCGCGAAGGCAGGTGCCTTGAACTTGTGTGGGATCACCACCCCAGAAGATAGGCCTAAATCTCCAAAATCCAACCCCGGCACATTTTGAATCTCCATGGCACTTAAACGGTCCTCTAGTTGCTTATACCTGTCTTCGGCAGGAGGGTATTGTTCGTCGTTGTAATCTGTCTCGTTGTCGGAGATTGCAGGACTAGGGACCCTTCCCCCTTGGGGACCATCCTTTCCCACAGAGGAAGCAGCCTGATCATCCTCTTCTTGCAGTGTATTCCCAAACCTCCGTCCAGAGTTAAACAGCGCAGTTCTCTTCTTCTTCTTCTTCTTCTTCAAAAGCAGAGCCTTCAACTCTTGTTGACCTTGGGCTAAGGTCATGACCAGCTCTTGAAACTGGGTGTTCTGGGCCTGGAGGGCCTTGATAGCTTGTTCGGTAGTAGGCTCGGAAGACATGATGATTGGGTGCTGAAATAGATAGCGAAGAAGATTAAGCAACCTGTAGAAAAAGGGTACCTGTTATGCATATGATGCAATGAGATGCGTATGATTTATGTTTTCAACGACAATCAGGATTCAACTTTGTAGGCAAAAAGAAAACACACTTCATTAGATTCAAACTTTAAATTGTTCAACAATTGGCCTTTAGGCATTACAAGAATGAAAAAAAATACTGAAAAGGAAATAAAAGCTGTAAAAGAAACATCCAAAGCCCATCAGTGCTCCCATGGCCTCCTCTTCTTAGTACGGATATAGTCATTCAGGACCCGCTCTTCCTCCAATTGCTTAGTCAGCTTCTGGATCTTTCGTTCCTGCTCGTTGAACTTTTCCCGATAATAATCCCGTTCTTCCTGTAGCTGCGCCCAAGACCTCTTCAGTGTATCAACATCAGTGGGTATCCGAGGAGGGAGGACAGTTGGAGGAACCCCATCTTCATCAGGAATTTCAAGAATGATAGGCCTGACAGCTTCGTACGGCATACCTAACTTCTGAGCACAGATACAGACCCATCTGCAGTAGGATTCCATAGGTAGAGGAGTCTTTGGTCCCAACTCATGTGGGTCAACTTTGTGAATTCTATCCCAAGCCTTAATGAATCCATGGCGCAATTTGTCACTGCCTACCTGAAATTCAAAACTGAAGTGAGGAACAAACATCTCATGAGGCCCTGCTCCTCTGGCTCTTCCAAACTGACGGAGAGCTAAACATGGATTATAAGAGATTCCCCCCTGAGTACCGATCAAAGGAACATTAGGATATTCTCTGCAACGATCAATAACAGCTACTTCATCTAAACCTCTGAGAGTCCAAATGATGTCATTATCAGTGAGGGACATTAACCTATGAGCCCAGCCTTTTCCTTCTTCATTCTTCAGCACGAACTTAGGGAGATGTGAAATAAACCACCTCACTAATAAAGGAGCACAACACCATGGAGTTCCCCGTCTTCGGGCAGTACGAGCATAGAGTTGTTGCAGGATATCACCCAAGAGAGTGGGTACAGGGTTCCGAGACATGAAGATCCTTATGGCAATGACATTGAAAAAGTCATCAGGATTTGGAAACAAAACTAGACCATAGATTAAAAGAGCCAGAATGTCTTCGTACGCCTTGAAGTCTAAGTCATTCCAGAAACTATTAGCCTTGCCAACCAGAAATTTAACCAAAAAGCCCTTAACTCCACTTCTAGTTTCCCAGTTAGCCACTACCTCTTCTTTGGTCAAGGGAAGGACTGCAGCAATCTCTTCAGGCCTAAGAGTCTTCTCCCAACCAGTAAATGGAGTTTGTTTCAAAACAGGGATACCAAGTAAATCGAAGAATTCTTCCAGGGTAGGAACAAGCTGGAAGTCTTGAAAGGTGAAGCAATGATACAGAGGATCATAAAACTGGGTCAAGACACTTATCAGTTGTTGGTCCCACTTTGAAGTGACTAACCCAAGGATAGAACCATGCCTCTTGATGAAGGAAGTAGTGTTGGGAATCCTATCAATCAACTCCTTGAGCAAAGTAGGTGGTTGAACAAAGTTGAGCCGGATAGTATTCCTATGCACGGGCATCATGATGTCCTGCAAAACAGAGCAAAGATGAAACCCTCTTGTCTTTGAAATGGGTCAGTCCTTATACAGGATGCATGCAATGGTATGATGGTATGATGCTATGATAAAACATACCACAAGTATTCACAAACGTAAGAATGATAAGGCACACAAGTCACACAAGACAACCCTTAGGGTTTTAGGCCAGCATGAAGTTTAGGTATTACCCTCTTTTAGTTTCGTTGGTTAAGACCTGTCCTATCAAAAGTAATCGGGTTCTAGAGGATCTCAATATCATTGACTACCCTCAATCGGTCATAACTCCAGCATCGCAATCTTTTCTTGCGGCCAGAACCATCGCGAGAGTTTAACCTCAATGAGTGTAGCATACTGCTACTGTTCTATGGCCAAGTTGGGTCAAATTAGGGTTCTAAGGTTGGTTGGTGCTTAATGACTCCTTAGAAGACCCATATTCTCCTCGTTGCAACACAAGGGATATCGGTACAGACTAAGGTGCCACACCAACGTAGCCACTGCTTCACCCATGTCGGTCTACGCCGGACAGGTCCCTCACAGATTATGCTACCTAAAAGGGTATTCTCCATATCCGGGTTAGGATCTATAAAACTCTGATGCAAAGCCCACAAATATAAAAGCAAACAAAGCAAACAATTGAAAACAAAGGTGATCTAAGCCCTAAGGTTACTCTACTTTTAAGTAATCTCCCCAGCAGAGTCGCCAGTTCTGTGATACGGTGGGAGAATTGACTTGAGGTTTTGTGTTTGTTTTCGCAAATGTTTCGGTTGAGCAAGAGTCGCCACCGACTTTTATTTTATCCTAAGGAAAGGTTAAAAAGCACAGCAAAAACCTTTGAGATGTTTTCTTGGGTTCGGGGAGTAGATTATGGAAAGGGAAGGTATTAGCACCCTTTCTATCCATGGTTATCCATGGGCTCTTAGTTACTTGCTTAGATCAACTTGCCTTGATTTTCAATTGTTTGAAATGGTGCTTTGTGTGTGGGTTTGAAAATGTTTTTGAAAAGAGGCCAATGTGGTGGCAACCTTTGTAATGATCCATGTTGGGATGTATACAAAGGTGTATGTCTTTTGAAAAGTTTTTGATGTTTTTGAAAGTTGTTTTGAAAGTTGTTTTGAAAGTGTTGTGGAGTGTGGTTTTGAAAAATAGGCAAGTGTTTTTGTTTTGTAAGTTGGCAAGTAACCAAGAGTTGTCTACTCCTAAAATTACTCAAAGGTTTTCCCTATGTCTTTAACCCTTTTAACAATTTTGTTCCACCATTGTATTTGGTGGATAATCTTGTGTTAGGATGTGAACGGGACGGGCGCGGGACATCGTTTTAGACCATAGTTGTAATAGTGCCAAGTGTCTTTGGGCAATTTTTCTTTAAGGGACGTGATCGTTTTTAAGCAACTTTTGAAAGTGTTATCGAGGGACTATGATCATTTGAATTTGTTTTGTTTTTTGTTTGCCAAAGACACCTAACATGCAATACATTATTGAAGGCAACAAGTGGAGTACCCTAGGGGTGCAAGTGTGATTAGTGTTGTCCATTTTCATGCTTGTTTATCTTGAATTTAGGTCAAACTATTTTTGGTTTATTTTGCATACAAAACCCTAATTCTATCATGGTATAATTAGAAAACTTTTAAAATGCGAAAAATAAAAGGTCCTAAGTTATTACAACACAAATATGGGATGGGGGGTACAAATGTTCAAATGGGGATGAAACTTCATAGGAGAGTAGTGTCCAATATTTACAACCAAATCGAATTGCGCAAATGTAAATGTAAAGATGTATAAGAATAAAGCAATATGTATGTGAAGGTATTTTTTGTGTAAGTGTATATTTTATTCACAAATAAAATATTAAAAAAAAATAATAATAATTAAAAGAAAGTTAATTTTTTTTGAATATTTTCATGTTTAGGGCAAAAAACCCTAATTCTGCTAAATAAAGAGTATTAATTATTTATTATGTATTATATACAATATTTATTAATTATGTATAAAAAATAGATAAAAAGGAGGTATATTGTTAAAAGTGATTTCTTAAGTTAAATATTAATAAAATAAAAATGTATTATTTTTTTGTGTTTTTAACCTAAATATACTAATAAATATATATAAGTATTTACATTATTTATTAAATATATTAAATATGTACAAAAATAAAATATTTAATAATTACAAAAAAAGTATATTTTTTAGAAAATGTTTTCAAGAGATAACATAAAATAAAAATCAGAAATAAAATGTGTTTGTATTATTTTTTAGTATTTTTAAATAAAAGGTATTTATGTTTATTTATGTACAAAACTAAATGAAACCAAATAAATATCAAATAAAATGCAAAAAAATGTGAGAAAATTAATTTTAATATTTTTTTCATGCTTAAATAGAAATATAGAACCAAAATCAAAAGGAAAAAATTAAGAATGATAAATAAAATTCAAAATGGGCTAAGGGGGTGCATGTGTGAAAACATGGTGCAAAAAGGAAACAGAATCAGGCCCAGCCCAATACCTATCTTCTTCAACCTCCAGCAAGCTTTGTTTCAAAAAAATGCGCGTTTTACACACTGATTCAAACATCCTGATTCCTGGACTTTTAGCACAAACTTATAACATGAAAAATGTCAAGCATCAAGCCACGATTCCATACATATAAAAAACTTAACTTAACTCTCAGAAATGAGAGAGAATTTCTCCATCCCTAATTCTTAACCTAAGTTTTTGTCAATGTTCAGGTTCCAAATTCTCTCAGTACATGCAATATAAATGGAAAGTGAAGATATGTATAGCTTCAGGGTCATGAGTAGAGCATTTTTCATTCATACACCTAAAGCTAACTCTTCCTAGATTGAGAGATAGAAGTCCAAAGATTTACCTGTTCAGTTGGAATCGTGTGCAACAATGGAGGTGTTTTCAAGGCAATGTGAGGACTTGTACAGCTTGCTTGAAGTCCAGGGATGCTATTCCAATGCTTGGTATGCTTTGAATCTTGCTGAATCACTCCATGGAAGTCAACCTGCAAGAGAGGAAAATGAAAATGGCCAACTATGCTATGGCTGTTACGGTCTGTATCTAAGGTTGGGAACAGTTTGGATGGATGTTATGGAAGGTGTTTGAGGTGGTTTGGATGAAAACGCACGATGGAATGTTGCTGGCCAAGTCAATCTGCAACCATGACTCTATTTTGCAGAAAAAAAGTGTTTTGATGGGATGGGAAGCTTTGAAACTTGGTTAGCTCGTGCTTTTGGTCAGGGTTGATGTTTTGAATGTGTACAACAAGTTTGCTTAAGCTTGTGTTGGCAGAAATGTGAGATGGATATCAATATGTCAAGTTTCTTCTAATGTAAGTCAAAAATGCCAAGTGATGTTACAAGCTTCTCTAGGCCCCTCAAATGTGCTGCCAAGCTTTGTCTTGATCAGTGGGATATGTATCATAACTTGTGCCTCAGAGATATGGCCTGTACTTCATGGATTGAAAACTTGACATAAAGCCATACTTTTCAAAAATGGATAAAGTGCTTTTTCCCTTTATGGCTCAATCTTGTATGCAATGGTTAAACACACAAGATAAGGCCTAAACACAAAGGATTGGCATTAAATTTATGATTGTAAATGAGATTAGAGGCCTGTAATGTAGCTTGCATATGCTGACTTTGAAAATGCACAAGTTATGAACATGCCTTTGGCCATGAATCAAAGTGACTTTTACTCATATTGCCAAATTCGATTCTCCCTAACCACAAGGTTGTTTGATGAGTTCTTGGACATTTTGGAAAACTTGGAATGTGTACTATAATCCATCTTTGTAATGCAAGTTGAAATTCCAAGTGGAAGCATGTGAAAAGTGGCCATGAAGTTAGGCAAAAATCCTGCCTAGAATAGGTCAAAATTTTTCCTAAGTTAAGAATGTTTTGCACCCCTATTCCAAAAATCATAACTTGAGCTACAAGCTTCTTTTAAGGAAACTTTGTGAATAAAAGTTGTAGATTTTGCAATGGACTACAACTTTCATGTTTTGACTTTTCCTTGAATCCAAATGTATCTTGATGAAAAAGTGGGACAAAGTTAGGAAAAAATTAGGGATTTTCATAACTTAGAAAAATTCTAAGTTAAGAAAATTCTTCATTTCAAACCCTAATTTGTGATTTTTGATTTCTTGGTGAACAAGTTTTATAATTTGACATGTTTTGATGAAAAATGAATCTTGACACTTGATTTTGACCAAAAAGTCAAAGTTTGACTTTTCAGTACACAGTCAATTTTGGCTCAGTTGACTGGAAAATTCATCTGTCAATCTTGTGCAATTGAGATCTTTTGAACTTGTTGAACATGTTAAGACAATTCCATTGGGTCTTTGAGTCCATATGTGAGCTTGGTTTTCCATTGGCTAGGTCAAACAGTCAAAAATTGCCTTTGTGCAATCAAAACCCTAAAAATGACCATTTTGCCCTTTTGGTGATCTGATCAAATTTCTTGTGGAATTATGATCCAAACTTGACCAAATGGTTCATATGAGTTCAATATGTTGATGTGGGTCAAAAATCAGGAGGTTTGACTGTCAATTGGCTACAGTTGACTTTTTCCCCAATACAGCTGATTTCTAGGTCAACTGTCCAATTGACTGGGCAAAGATTGGAATCAAGGCTTGAAACTTGGTATGGATAAACTTGGGAGTCCAATATGAAGCATGAAAGTCATCTTAGGCATTTTAGGTCAAAACATCTTTGTGCAAACTCAAACCCTAATTTGGGTCAACAGTGCAAGGAGGGGTCTTGAGCAGAGGAAATCCTAACTGGATCTTGAGCTCCAAGGGTCTTATGGTGAGAAAATGTTGAGGAAATTGGAGGTCAAATTTTTGGGTACAACAACCCTTAATTGTGCAAAGATAAAAATAATTGAAATCAACACATTCGCACATGCGCACTCTTAGGGTACACTCCCACTTGGTTGCCTTCGTAAACGGTCATTGAGTATATGTTATTTTAGAGGTCGCCCTCTTGTCTAAAAGATCATAAGTTTCCTCGGAAAGTTTGCCTCGGATATCGTTGCCTCGAATAAATGATCTAAGACATTAGGGTTACCACTAAGATGTCCTAACATTGCTTTAGTGACTATACGTCCCTTTCGAATTGACCCTCAAAACTCCAACGACGGTGCTACCTACTCGCTAATAGTGGGATAGCATTGTCTAAAGGAAACAAACGTAGAACGATTCCTTTTTCGAGTAGGTAGATTAGTTCTTAGATACTTACTCATACAAAACAAACTTTTTTTTCACTTACACTCTTTTACAAACAAGTTTTCAAAACACTTCATTACACTCTTGAAGACAGAAGCAAGAGTTAAATCGAAGTTAAAACAAAAACTTTTCAAAACCCACAAACACAAAGAAAACAATTTTGAAAATGATGAGCAAGTACCTAAGAGCCCGTAGATAACTACGGATAGAAAGGATGCTAATACCTTCCCTTTCTATAATCTACCCCCCGTACTCAGAAATATCTCGAAAAAGGAATTTTCCTGTGCTTTTTTCCTTTCCTTGTTGGATAAAATAAAAGTCGGTGGCGACTCTTGCTTACCGCGACATTTTGCAAAAACAAACGCAAAACGCAAACCAGCATTCCAAAAAACAGTCAGTTCTTCCACCGTATCACAACGGGCTTTTTTTTTCTTTCCAAAGACAACTTTAATGTGTTGTTGTCTTCTATAAAATTTCTTCCCCATTAAGAGTTTTGGAGTGATACCAAACTTCTACTCTCTATTAAACGTCTTGTGCAATCTACGATATTGGTGATTAGGTCTAAGAAATCTTCGATGCCCAAGATAAATTTTCTTTTTTCCTTTTGGTAGTTGGTGGTGACATGTATCAACTTCATATATATGACATGTTTTATAACCCTTGACGATGTATCCAAATAAATTACCGTATGCATGAAAGTCATTGATTGTGCAAAACAACGTGGCACGCAACTTAAAGTTATCACTTGTATACGCATCATCAACATCAACACATTCCTCCCACAATAGTCTTAAATATTCAATCAATAGCGATAAATAAACATGTATGTCGTTCCTTGGTTGTTTTGGATCCGAAATCATCATTGATAGCATCATATACTTGCGTTTCATGCACAACCATGGAAATAAGTTGTAAACTAATAGAAGAACAAACCATGAGTATGGTTAGTATTCAAATTACCAAAAGGGTTCATTTCATTGGTGGCAAGTCCAAACTTAAGGTTCCTCGGTTCAAGGGCAAAATCTAGAAACAAGATATCAATTTTCTTCCATTGCAATGAATCAGCTACATGGAAAAAAATTTCATCACACGCTTTTTCATCTGCATGTCATCTAATACTCGTTGCGTCAGTAACATTAGCAAACAATCTCTTGAACCTTGGAATTATCGGTAGGTATCACATCACCTTGACATGAACACCCTTGTTAGTTGCACCATCATCGTCATCAACACCATTGTCCTTCTGTTTGTAGCGTGACACCCCACATCTTGGGTATTCGTTCAATTTTTAAAACTCTTTCCTATATAATATGCAATCATTATGACAAGCATGTATTTTGACATAGTCCAGACCCATTGGACACAATATCTTCTAAGCTTCATAAGTACAGTTTGGAAACGTTTTACCTTCAAGAAGCATTTCTTTCAACAATTCAAGCAATTCAGTGAAACTTTTATGCGTCCACCCACCTCTTGCCTTAAGATTAAATAGTCTTAACACAACTGACAATCTTGTAAAACCACACCCCAGGTACAACGAATCTTCCATGTCTCTTCATAAAATATCTACCATACTAGCTTTCTTGAAAGCATCTACACTAATATCATGAATAATGTCTTCTAAATTATTAGTCATGCATTCATCATCTTCAATTGTTTGTGACAAAGGTCTCTTTTTTGTCCCTTCACCATGTCATACCCATTTCGTGTAATTTTGAATAATTCAATCACAACCACAATGAATGAATATAACATCCATTGGATGTTAATTCGTATTATAGCATTTCATACAAGAACACCAAAAAAAATTGCATTGTTGTCAGTACGGTTTTTTTCCGTGAAATCAAGAAATTGTAACCATCAATTCTCATACTCGCTACTTAATCTATTGACTTTCATCCAACTACGATTCATAATCAAATAAAACTTCTAAAAATAAAATAAAAAATAGTACAAAAATAAAGTTTCGTAACAACAACAATAAAACAATGTGCCCCGTTCAAAATACCACGGAGAACAAGAAGAACAACATTAATGAAAAACAACATTAATGAAGAACAACAAGAATATACCACAAAGCTTCTTGGAGAACAACAATAATAAGTATTATCAACTTTATCTATTCGTTTTTACCAAACAAATTTCTTGTAACTAACATAAACTCCAAATAAACTTGTGTGAACAAGTCTAGGATGGAATTCATAATGCTAAATCTCATTTTTATAAATTGTTTAAAATCAACCAAAACTATTCCAAACTAAACATCGGTAATATGAACGATCCTTTGTAGAACGATCACTTTTTATTATTACTTGGATATAAATCGTGTGCTTGCGGCCTCCCAAATTGATTAGCTGATAATTATAATTGTTACTAAAGTAGCCAACATAATAAAATACATTTCCAAGCATAAATAAAAAGTGACAAATAAATGATAAAAATATACATCAAACATAAAGTGGTCAATTTTTCTACAAACCCCATGAATATGTTCGTTCATAAGAATATCAAGTTATTAGTGAAAAATCCTATTTATTTTTTTCAATCTAAACCAGATTAGACGACAAATAGATAGTTTACAAAGAAAAATGGTATAGAAAATCGAGGATCAGAAAGCTTTGATCCCATTTAGAAGCATAACCTAAATGTTGGAAATCAAATTGTGACTAAAATGATGTCTGCCACCCGATATATATAATAGTTTATAGATCTCCATAACAGCATTGCAATCAAAATAGAGACATTTTGGAAGCATATTCAGAGAATAGTTGTAATGTATTCATATCAACTTCAAACTTATTTGCTGGTGCAGATACCAATCTTGGACATATTAAATTATAGTATGTCTTTCTGGGATAAGAAAAACAACAGACAAGACAGATTTGCCTCAAGTCTAAGTAAATCAGCCTTGACCAGAATAAGCAAAGCTAAAGGTTACTATTATTATTAATAATAACAACAAAAACAAAAACAAAAACCAGAGTAACTAAGCAAACATATCTCGAGTGTTTCCAAATCAAAATCGAAACAAAAATACTTGTTTTTAAGATAAGAGAAATATAAATAAAAGTACTGCATGTACTACACCGGGAAACTTAGCTATGCCGGAGTAGTTGGCAAAGAAACTAGAGTGTTAGTGTGAAGCCATACTTCATAGTAGCCCACATCAATGTCCACGATCTTTGTAATTTGTCTGGTCTTCACATTGTAAGCAAAATGTATGTATTTAATTTCTTCTTCTCTTAGAGTCACTAGAAAAATAAGTTGATCATTGATCCACAAACGGAATTCCACTTTTGGAAAAATAAGATTATGACCACAAACAGCCATATAATCAAATGGTCCCATCTCGTGATAAAGAGACCATTTTCCAGAATCAAAATCCAGAATGTGGATTTCATATGCAGTAATAAAAAGTTGATCATTGATTCAGTGGTGATTGTCAGAACTGATCCCGAACCTGAAAATATAAATGATGAAAATAATAGTGTAAAATTAATTTACATTATACATTACCTTTAATATTATTGCTTTATATTAAATATACAGTTTTTAAGATATGATTTTTTATAATAAATTATAAGAAAATAATAAATATTATATACTGTCAACCAATTACCATCTTATATCTAATTAAACTATTTTTTTATTTAATTTTTTTTAATAATATAATAAATTGATAATTTTCTATTAAATAACCGTATAAAACTATTTTAAATTACATATCTATTAAATCCATAAACTATAATTAATATTTAATTATATATAACCTTAATTGAATAATTTTATATATTTCAAATCAATTCGAACAATATTAAATATCAAATATCACTTTTACTTTGATATATTCAAAATTTCAAACACAAATAAATTTATATTTAATTTGCTTTTAATCAAATTCAAATATATTAATATAATTGATTATACATGTTAATGCTGATTTTCTTTTAAATAAATGAGAGTGTTATCTTTAAAGATTGAATAAGAATAAATGTTTAAGATGAAATAATTTTTCTGAAAAATCATTTTTATTTTTTAGTTAAAAATCGAATTTTACTTTTAATGAAAATATATCTAATAATAACTTCATTATAAAATGAGAAAAAAATAACATTCACTCGTAAAATTTAAATAACACAACCTAATATAAATTTAAAATATATTAAAATATATATATAAGAAATAACTTGGGAAGATCACAAAAAAAATATTTATCAAAAATATTAGATCAAATAAAAAATGTTGGATGGAAATGACAATAATCAGTTGGTATAAATATAATGTGACCCTCTGGTTGTGCATGTTGTCACACCGCATAAAACTTCCAAAATTAAGAGGTCTCACACTAAAATTTGGATCTAATTAGAGTTTGTATCTGTTATTATTATTAAAGAATATGCAGTGGTATAAGATGGAACCCTCACAGCTCAACCATCAATATTTTATAAGTTAATCATTCGATCAACAATATATATATATATATATATATATATATATATATATATATATATATATATATATATATATATATATATATATATATTAAAATTCATTCTACACTAGAGAGATTTGATAACAAAGTCCTAATCGCGTTTTGCAACTTTGAATTTCATCTTTTAAATTCTTGTTTTAGAAACGTTTTTTTAGTGGAAACTTTTCAATTAATTACTTAATTTCGCATCACCGGAGACCAGCACCACCGATTCAAAGCATTCAGTTCATCAACTACAATCATTTGTGATTTCAAGACAGAGCAGTGATGCCGTCTGTGAGAATCGACTTCTGATTCCTACGATTTCCACAATTTCACATTTGCTCTCTGATTCATCCATTTGTAACCTTTCCATGTCACTAAATCAAAAGCATTTAAAATCAAATGCAGAGATATGTCGCATTCGATCCAATTAGTTATTGAAAGCACGATTCATCACATTCTAGATCTATGATTCCCTCGGGAACTCCACGAAGAAAAAGTAAAAAGTAGTGGCGGAACCACGTTGTGACATAGGGGGGCGACGACCACCCCAACTTTTTTATTAAAAAAAATTTATATAGGTGAAATTATTTAACCATTTTAACTTTCTGAATTACTAATTTTCCATTAAACCCTAAATTTCTTTCTTTTATTTTCTCTTTGATATGAACAACTTCTTTCTCTTTCCCGATGTTATTGCAACTTCTTCTTTCCATCTAAACTGCTACTTCTATTTCACACCCTTTGAATTACAATTTTTGCTCATCATTTTCATCAATGTCATCCACCACCATGCCAGATTTACGAACTACGACAGAACGAGAACGATAAAGGATCGTCGTCCATCATTGCTACAGGTTCTGACTTCCCGTTCTTCAATCACTTCATATCGACATTGCTTTGTTGTTGTGTTAGTTTTTTTTCTTTCATTTTTGGATTGTTTTGTTCATTTTATAGACTATTTTGTATTGCTAATTTAGGGTCGGTCTTAATTTCATGTTCAATTTCAGTTTGTTAATTTCAATTTATGGATTTTTTTATAAATTTAGGAACTGAGTATTGAGATTTTAGGTTGAGGATTATTGTTCAATTGTGTTTACATTATGTATTTAGGTTAATTTCATATTCTATATTGTTGATTTATTTAGTCTCCCATACTTGTGAAAATGTTCGTTTTCTGTTATGCTTATGTTTGCTGTGAACAACATAATTAAATAAACCATAAAAAAGTATATAACGTCGTTACCTTCCCTGGTGACTCTGCTCGTAGCCAAAGTAATCACATCTCAGAGAAAAAACATAATTAATATATATACCTTACAATTTTTTATAACAAACACAACACTAAAGATACCTTTATTAAATGTCCAGATGTGCGTGCTTAGTATACCAAACTGATCGTACCTGGCCAGAATGGACCGTCACAGCTTTCGTCGAGTAGAACTTGAGAGTGAGGTGGGTGGTACCTACAAGATACTCTGATGCCAAAGTAAGTTTCAGAATGAGCAAGCAAGCAAGAGAGTAAGAAATTTTTCAATACCTGACCCTCTCGAAAGAGAGGGTATTTATATCCCCTAGCGTTGGGCCAAGGTCTCCTCATTGGGCTGATCAAGCAGGCGCAACATGGAGACTTCCAGGTCCTACGTGAGTAGTGGGGACCCACACGTGGTCCCCCATCTGGATGACTTCCTCCGCAAGATCAGCAGGATATGGATGCGGTCTTTTCGGGGCCACGAAGACTCTGATATTCGGAGACGTCACAGTCAGCCCTACGAGGAGGATGCTCGCGAGGTGCCTATGTTCGTCGCAGATGCTCCCCACCAAACGTGTGTTTGTGCAAGGAGATCAGTCTTTGTCGGGAAGGGAATCAGAGGTTGACCTCAAGGTCCTCCTGGCCGGTGGTGACCTTCTCCAGACTGAGTGGGTTCATCCCCGTGCAGTGAGTTTGCCTCCTCACGGGGGAGTGAAAGTTGCTGCCTGACCCAGTCGAGGGCAAAAGTTGTCAATATGTTCTGACCGATATAATTGGGTTGGGCCTCACATGGAGTTGGGCCAAGGGAAGACCCAGTCCAGAACAGGAGCCCCCGAAGTCGTTGCTCCTGATGAAGGAGTTATGACTTAAGTCCAGCTTTTTCTTTCGCGAGGTGAGCTGCTCGACGTGGAACTTTCATTGAATTAACGGAGAGGGTCGTCGGTACACGGTTTTACCCGAGCAGCATTCAGAACGGATTCGAGGTGGAATCATTCTAATTGTTTCTCGACTCGCTGGGAGGAGATAATACACTTATCAGACATGTGGCGTGACCTTTGGGATAGTAATGATGGCCTAGGAAATAGGGGCCATCATTGACTGAGCACGTAGGTGTCGAGGAGAAAGGCGGAGGATGAGCTGCCTGACGCGACGTTTCTCATTCCACGTCAGCTCTATAAATAGCGCCTCAAGGCTCATTATTCACATTTATATTTTCGTGCTCTTCATTCTCACTGCTGCCAACGTCGTGTCATTCTCTGTAATCGCTGAAGTTGCAGCACCGTCCGCTGCGTGTTCCTCATCTACCATCGTCGTTCTTCATCTAATCTTTTTCAAGTAAGCATTTTTTCCGTGATACTTTGTATGTAAATTGGTTTTGATGATGTTTTAGTAGTAGGACTTTGCAAATGGGGGTTTTGCCCGGGGGATCCATGTGTCTTGGCATATAATTCGTGATTATGCCTGTGATATTCATCTCATCCTTGACGCTTAGATGAATCATCCCCGTGGTCTCCCTATGTCCCCGCGAAACTCCTGAATTTTGCATATAAAAATACTGCGATCTCCGATGAATTCATGAGTTTGGTTGACAAACTCATGAATTTGGTTGGCAAATTTGTACTCTGCTCTCCATACTCTTCCCGTACCCGGTGTATTCATGAAAAAGTGTTCGTCGTTACGATCGTTGTGGGGTCTTATAAGACTGGCATGATTTTCGTGGACTGGTCGAGAGCCATGTTGTTGTACCCCAAAATTTGCTTTCTCATTTCTCAAGATATTTCCTACAAAGATCTTCAATGACTCAAGTTTGCGCAAGCATCGACTAGGTCAAGCCATCTCCTCCTCATTGATGCCTCAAATTAGAGTTTTAGTTTGCATAAGGACAGTTGGACTCCTAATACTTCAAATGACTTTCATGGATTAGTATGGACCCTCAAGATTGTTCATGTCAAGTTTCAAGTCTTGGATCACAAAATTGTTCATTCAATTGATCAGATGACCTAAAATCAATTGTATTAGAGAAAAAAGTCAATTGTACACTGAAAAGTCAAACTTTGACTTTTTGACCAAATTTGGGTTTCAAAGATCACATTTTATCAAGGCATTCAAAAAATGAAATTTGATCATCAAAAATCAAGAAAGTTAAAAGTCATTTTGGAAATGGATGCGGTCTTTTCGGGGCCACGAAGACTCCTTGATATTCTGAGACGTCACAGTCATCCCTACGAGGAGAATGCTCGCGAGGTGCCTCTGTTCGTCGCGGATGCTCCCCGCCAGACGTGTGTTTGTGCAAGGAGATCAGTATTGGTCGGGAATGGAATCAGAGGTTGACCTCGAGGTCCTCCTGACCGGTGGTGACCTTCCCCAGACTGAGTGGGTTCTTCTCCGTGCGGTGAGGTTGCCTCCTCGCGGGGGAGTGTAAGTAACTGCCCGACCCAGTCAAGGGTAGAAGTGGCCAGTATATCCTGACCGATATAATTGGGTTGGGCCTCACATGGAGTTGTGCCAAGGGTAGGCCTAGTCCAGAACATAAACCATCTAAAGTATTCTTAATGAAACAAATATTATAATTTCTTCTGTTATTGACTAATTATGGAGCTAAGGTGTAACCGGTGGCCCTAAATTGATTGTAACCAATCACAATGCTATGAATTGAATCCAAGTATATAATGTCAATTCAACTATACTTGTCACTGCAACTGTTGATTTTGAGTCTATAATTGACGATTTCTACTCAAAAATCTTAAAATATTATGCTCTTAAATTATTTAATTTTCAACAACTTAAATATTTTATATACATTTTAATTTAAATATTTTATCTATTAGTTATAATTTATTTTGGCGACCATCCCAAAATTTTTACCCTGGCTCCGCCACTAGTAGAAAAGGATCCTAGATAGGGATGTCAATTTGCATCTGTTTATGAGGATCCATGTGGAGATTATCTGCCCGAGGAGCACCGAAGTTGGGAATTTTTTTCTCCTGGGGACGGGGATGGAGGGAAAAGTCCCCACGATGACACATTGGGGCGGGAATTGGGAAAGTATCCTCCGCCCCGTGAATTACCCGAATCCGATCATATTATTTAACTTTTATATTTTATATATTATATAATCTACAATTATATAATTTTACATAAAAATGTTAATGTATTAGAAAATGAAGAGTCATTAGTGAATCATTTTGTTTTTATATTTTATTGTATAATGTATTATTTTAGTATCCAAGTACCCAACCCTAGAAAAGTGCACCCAATATATAGAATGTGCACACCGTCACCTCCTTTTCTTTTCTCAGTTATCTTTGTCTCCTTCATTCATCATCTCCTATGTTCTCATCATCATCACAACAAGTACTATCATTTGTTCATTGTGCTTATAGTAATTACTCTTCAAACTCACTTTACTTCTATTACTAACATATTTTTCATTCAATTAATAAATTAGTAGTTATGGATTTGCCACACTCACACATAATCAACCACTCGCGGACGACAGCGATATTGTGGCAGTAAATTAGCAGAAACACGATAGCAACAAATTGTGTTAATATTTATTATTATTTTTATAGAAAAAAAATATTAATGACAAGTGCTTTTACTTTTTTTTTGTTATTGATGAAAGATATATTTTTATTTTAAAAAAAAAAAGATGCAAAATATATGTGTTTTTTTTATAAAAAAAGGGGAAAATAACGAAATATTAGTGTCATAGTTTTGATCGAAAAGTATAATATTTTCTTAAGATTTGATCTCTGTGAAACTCTGTGGGGATCTATGGGGATGAGGGAAAATATTCCCCCATGACGGAGAATAAATTTGGGGGTGGAGCGGAGAGCAGGGAACCATCGTTCGAACATTCTCTGTCCCGTTGACATTCCTAAATTCTAGGTTTAAATTGATATCTACAATGAAATTACTAGAAAATGAAGGAAATTTCCTTGAAGATAATGCCGAAGGGATGTGCGGTTGGCTTTGTCGACGTTGTTGGGTGATTCGGTCGGTCCTTGGGCGACTTCAACGGTTCGGGGCGGGGGAACGTAGCTGGCGCATCGTGGACGTGTGCAGACACGGGGTCGACACGTTGGTTGCTCTATTTTACAACGGCTCCGAGTTGCTCTCTAACATGATTGTTTTCCGCGATTTCCTTTCCTCTTCTTCTTCTTCTTCAGTTTACGATTCTTTTTGCTCTAGATTTTCGCTTAAGTTATTTTGCTTTTCTGTATTTTTATTTGATTGAATTATTGTGTTACTTTTGTTTTTGAAACTTGAAGGGTGATGGTGTTTTATGGTGGGATGATTTGAGGTTTGGAGAGTTTCTGTGTGGTTTTATAATTGACATGTGGTGTTGTTGTTGGATATTTGAGAATTTGTGATTGGTATATTGTTAAGATTTATGTTTGTCCATGGTTGATGCCTGGGTTGATGGTAAGAGGTTGGTGGAATATTGAGAAAGTGTAGGTTTATGTGATGGACAAAACATAGGTACAATTCTTGAGGTGTGGTTTTTACTATTTTCAAATGAAAATATGAAAAGTGTATAATTTCCTGTTACACATATGCACATTGTTCCTATTTTTACTACTTAAATGATATTTAAGTATACTTGTCAAATTTTCATTAGAAAATAGTAAGAACCATACCTAAAGAATTGTACCTAAGTTTTGTCCTTATGTAATTTGGAAGAAGATAATGGTGAGTTTAAAAATTATTATTTTGAAAAGAGGGAAAATGTGGTGTTATGTTACATATAAAGTGTGAGTATTTTTTACTGTAAGAACATGAAGGGGATGAAAGTGTACGGAGGTTAGACTCTAACTAAAATAATAAGGGTTATGGTGTTGTATTGTGGTGTTGACTCAAAATGAACGGTGACTAAGACATAAAAAGAAAAAAATGTTTTCTAATGATAAAAAAATAGATTTTTTGATGGATTGATCATTCGGTAGAAATTGATCTCCATTTATAATGTTAATTAGGTCAATAAAATAGGAAATAAAATCAACTGTGACAGAACATAACCAATCAAATGATAATATGACAAAATGCGACCAATTAGACGAAACTATAACACAAATGCGACAAATCGAAAAATATTTTATTTTGGACTATTTTTTAATTATAAAATAAATAAAAATAGTAATTTAAAAAAAACCCTAATTAAAAAAAACGAAAATAATATCCCAAAATGTCAACATTTGACTTTTTTTTTTTATTTTTGACTCTTTTAATAAAAATAACAAATAAAAAGACATGCGATTTTTTACCCTTTTAATAAAAATGACAAATAAAAAGACATGCGATGAGGTCCAAACCCACAACCTTATACATGACATTCCCGCCTAGCTATCAATTGATCTGACTAACACTTTTGTCTTTAAAATGCTCTTAAAATAAAATAAATTCGAGTAAAATTGGGGTATTACAAAGGGAGTCATAGGTTTTCACCTCCTCTCACAGAGAGTCAGTAAGCTCGACCTTCTTCTACAACTCAGCCTGATCCTTTTGAAAAGCGAAACATTTTTGCTCTATAGCCTCACACTTTCCTTTCTAAGTGTCCCTTTCTAAGGTTTTCCTTTTTAACAACAACACAAACAACAATCAAACAACAAATAAAAACACTCAACAATACAAAATCTCTAATAAGACATAACAATCAAAACAATATCATCTGATCTAGACATCATATCTCTAAGATGATTGTCATTTTTAACTAGCAACCAATGACGCTGAATATCGTAAGTATCATCTGCAATAGATATGTGCGAAACAAGGTTGACTATTCTTCTAACTCCTTCACCATCTTTAATCTCTCAAAGTAACCAAAGGTTCAAGTTAGTCTTAAGTTGCTCGAAATTCCAATTATGCCAAAAATGGATCTTCTTCGTGCAAACTTGATTCTTGAATATAAAACATGTCCATAAATACTTATGTTAGAACAAATAAACAACAAAAAAAAGAAGAAGAAAATAAGAAGATGTGTGAGAAAATGAATGACATAACACCTCAATTCATACACAATTTCATCAAATATTATGATTATATTTTACAATATAAATATAAAAAAATATGTTTAAGACAAATTGGCATCCTCTTTGAACTTCAAAGAGACCATGTCAATTGAATTAATCTTCTACTAGGTATGGAGAGCATGCGTCAATTAGATGTAAGTATCTAATACGATTTTTATTAAAAAAATAAGGAGGAAAATTGGGTAAGGATATTAAAGTAGAAGATGTTGGTTATTAGAGTAAAAAATTGATTTTTTTTATTAACCAGGTATTGAAAAAAATACGTAAATAACCATGTTTCAGAGAAAATTACCTGAATAACCAGGTTTCAGGAAATGTCTACAAGGAGGAGCCATCTCAGATGGCACATGCTCTAAAAATAGCATGTAGGCGCCATCTGAGATGGCGCATGCACTATGGAGGTGCCACATGACTTGGCTCCTGCTCTATAAATTTGAGAGGAGGCGCCATCTGAGATGGCTCCTACGTATACTTGCATTTTCTATAAATAGAACCCATCATTTCTCCACCATTTTTCACACATCTTCTCACTTTCTCTCTCTAATTCTTTCACCATGACATTCAAAATCATTTCCACAAGAGATAGATATGTTTGTTACTCGCTCACAAAACCCTGATAAAAATGAAACTTTGGCACATCCATTCCATGGAACGTCTTAAGAGAGAGAGAGTTGAAAAGATGGTTAGACGGGGACATTCAATCGGGCGAACACATTAGAAGAATCCAAAAAATAAGAACTAACATGAACTTCGCAATTGGAAAACCTCGCTTTTGGTTAGAGGAAGTCAAAACAGACAAAGACGTAATGCACATGATCCATGAACCTGGTGAAATTGTTCTAACAATTGTAATTTCTTAGATATTTTATCGTGTTATTGAAATACCCGTCAAAAGTGTCAAGATGCAGTTCGCAATGCACCAAGAAATACCCGGCGGTCCGACTTGTTTGTCACCACGGCATCCCTTTAGGATCGACCCCTAATATGGTGTTAATAATTGGAGAGAACTCGCTCCGGAATGGTGTAAGATGTGGAAGAGACGTCACCAACACCATCAACCATCACACCACCATAGCACCTAACAATCATCTGGGTACCAAACTCCACAAAACCCATCGCCTTTTTACCCATCCTATTTAGATGACCAGTGCTAATAGAACCAACCCCCCACCAAGACGATCAAACTTTGAAGGCATGTGTAACTGATTGTTTGAAGACGGGTCTTCCGGATATGATGATCTGACAAGATTCATAGATCCTGAACGCATAGATTACGCAGGGGCATCGACCCAACTATAACAGCAAGATCGTAGATATCCGCCACAAGTTAGGCGAGGACGTTGGTGCGGAACTACTGGCCGATTTCGAGTCCCGGGTGAAGCCGAGTGTGACGACGAGGGTGACGGTGATGACGACGGTGATGATGACGTCGACTGCTAGATAATATGCATTGTTTTTTCCCCATTATTTACTTGTATTATTACGAAAAATCGAAGTCTCGTTTGCAACAAATTTATTTTTTTATTTAAAAAAAAAACAAAAAATATCTCATATTTGTACTTAGGCGCCATCTGAGATGGCTTAGGGAAAATGAGAGCACCTAAGCGCCATCTTATTTGATGCCTCCATACAAAACTTATGAGTATGCGCCATGTCACTTAGCTCCTCCTTGTAGACATTTTCTGAAACTTAATTATTCAAATAATTTTTTTCGAAACATGATTATTTACGTTTTTTTTTCTTTCAAAATCTGATTATTTCAAAAAAAAAATTCTAAAAAATTCCTTTATATTCATTTCTAGTCTTCCTAAAACATGAAATAATAATTACAAATGCTGTATGGTAAAAAAAAAACAATTCTTGTATTTTTCGCCAACTATCAACGTGTGTGCGACTGTAAACACAACACAACTCAACCAACCAATGGTGGTTACATCTATTCGTCTTCTTCCTTCTTCTCTCACTTCTCTCCTTCAACCTCGTTCTCCATATTCATGGCGTGTGCGTCCTCCTTCTTCCGTCTCATTTCCACTCTCTCCCATCCATTCCAGCAGTAACTAACCACCACCACTTTTTCTCTTATTGCTTTCAAATTTACATTTTATTCAATTTTTTCTAGGTTTAAATTATCCAATAGCTATCATGAATTTTTAACAACTTCTTAATTTGTTATTATGAAATTGATTATTGTAATTGAATTTGAGTTGCAGTTTCTTCCAATGGAGTTGGTGATGTTGAATTACCTGTTGATGATCAGTCACAAGTTATTTTCATCGGGACTGGAACTAGTGAGGGGATTCCAAGAGTTAGCTGCTTGACTAATCCTGCAAATAAATGTCCGGTATATTAATCAATCCTGTCAGTGTCAGGGTCGTGTGTCAGTGTCAAGGTCGTGTCTGATGTCTATATATGTGTCAGTGTTTGGTTTATTACATATATTGAAGAATGTTTGTTCAGAGAGTTGTTTTTGTGTTTTCTTTTTATGGCTATTTCAGGTATGTTTAAAAGCTGCTAAACCAGGTGATAAGAATAGGAGACTTAACACAAGCATCCTCATTCGTCACCCAAACACCACAGGAACACATAATATTCTTATTGATGCTGGAAAGTATGTTTCAATTTTCAAATTTCCATTTGTGATATGTATTGCAATTGTGATTGGTTAATGGTTGTGAATTAGGGTGATTGTTTTCTTCCTATTATTTTGATTTCAGTCCAAGATGTGATTTCTTGATGTATTAGGTTTTCCATGAATTAGAGTTTCATTTCTTTTTTTGAACTCTTCAAAACTCTAATGGAATGTTAACAAATCAATATATATATATATATATATATATATATATATATATATATATATATATATATATATATATATATATATATATATATATATATATATATATATATATATATATATATATATATATATATATATATATATATATATATATATATATATATATATATATATATATATATATATATATATATATATTCTTGCAATGTTTCATGTTGTATGCTGAAGAAGCTTGAAATTGATTCATTTACAAGTTAATGAATTTTGTTCACTGTTATCACAGTTTATGTATTAGAAAACTGTCAATGACTTAAGTACTGACTACCGAGATTGTAGAATGTACATGGATATATGCATCTCTTTTGTCATTATAGAAGCGTGGCTGCCAACGAGTGAATGGGTTTTTTTTCTTTGTTTTTTCTCTTATTTCTCTTGAGGTTGGGCTGCCTAGTCATGATATGATATATACCGTGTTTGGAAATAGTCATATATGAAGTGTGAGTTTATTGAATTCTTAAAACTGAGATTAGATTAAACGCCGGTTTCAAAGAAAACAGTTTTCCTCATTTGGGACCTGATAACAAATTTTCATTGTTGCAGGTTTTTCTATCACAGCGCTCTCCAGTGGTTCCCTGGATTTGGGTTAGTTAACCTGTTCATTTGTTAGCTGTTTTTGATGTTATTTGAGATAGCTTCTCCTGTTTTCCATATTGCTTTTAGGAAAAGTACTCTACAACTTTAATAAGAGTTAAGAATTGTAAGTAGAATGAAACACATGAGTTGCAAAATGGAGTAGATACTAGATACCTGCACAAACTATGTGAGGTATATGCACCATTAGGACGGTTTGTAAAATGTTGTAGTTGGACTAGGGTGTTGTCAGTGGCTTGTAGGGGAATATGCGAGAGTGTACAAGTTAAGTTTTTGTTATTATTATGATGGGGATTATTATTAGGCCTAGAGAATTTATGATGTAGATGACATTCTTGCTGGTTTTCTTGTTGTATTTTTCAACTTTGTTTTTTAATTTTAAATACCTCTTTAACTAGTTGTATTTCTGTCAGGATAAGAACACTTGACGCAGTTATTATTACTCATTCTCATGCTGATGCAATTGGAGGTCTCTGACATCAATACTTTCTAATACTCTTTGGACAATTAATAGAAATAATTTTTGACAAATACAATTCTTGTCTGAAGTAATATTTCTTGTCTGAAGTAATATGAAATCTAACTAGGCATATAGACTAAATCTGTTTCTCTCTTCTCCCCAGGTCTTGATGATCTTAGAGACTGGACTAACAATGTTCAGCCTTCTATTCCAATTTATGTTGCTAAGCGTGACTTTGAGGTATTCTCCCCTGTTCTTTCCTTTTGAAGTTAAAGCTTTCAATTTTACTTTCCTCATCTGCTTGTTGTCTATATGTCTAGAAAACATTGTTACTATTAGGACAAAATGTTTTTCTAGGAAACATTGTTATTATTATCAATGTTTTTCATCATAATTTGCAATACTATTAGAATTTTATGTTGCATTTATATTTGTTAGAGTACGTGGGTTGGGCCTAACTCTAATGTGGTATCAGAGCCAGGTTTAAGATCCATTGGGCCACCTGCCGTTAGGTTTCCGTTATCGAAGCCATATATTGTTTGATATCATGTTAAGAGATGTGGTTGGGTCTAACTCTAATATGATATCAGAGCTAAGTTTAAGATCCGTTGGACCACCTGCTATCAGGTTTCTGTTATCGAGCGCAGCAGAAGCGTGGTAGGCCGATAGCAGAAACCTGTTAGCAAGTGGCCCAACAAATCTTAAACCTGGCTCTGATACCATATTAGATTGGCCCAACCCACTTACCATAACACTATGAACATGTTTAAACGGTATTTATGCCTTCTTTGGGATTACCCAAGGAAGGTGCACAGCTGGTATTATTCAAGTATGTATTTATGTGCTACTACTTAACAGTTAACACAAGTTAGTATCTGCATCTGCTTCAACATATAAATTACACAAATTCATTATGCATTTGAAAAAGATGTATATAATGAATTGTAGTAAAAAATTGAAGGATCAAATCTTTCTCTCATGGTATAATATGAAGACTAGAGAGTTGTTTATTAGAAGTTCCTGTATAATATCTTGATCTAAAGGTATATATTCTAATTCAAGTGATGGAACGATTTTTTCACCATGATAGCTTCCAAAATTCAGGGAGGGAAGTTGTCCATCTTGCATTATAGTTATAGTAATGCTTGTCTCTTACTAGCCTGCTATAAATTTTTACGATCATTTTCATTATTTAGATTGATACTGAGGAATGAAGAAATGTTTTAGGGGAAATCTTTTCGTGCTCATGTATTCATTACTGAAATATGCAGGTGATGAAGAAGACCCATTATTACTTAGTAGATACAAGCGTAATCATTCCTGGTGCTGCAGTCTCAGCGTTGCAATTCAAAAGCATATCTGAAGAACCGTTTTTTGTTCATGGATTGAAGGTTGGTATTATTATCAATTATAAATGAATGAAATGCGGGTATTTTGGCTCTTTTTTATATTCGCTCAATTTAATTTCTCATATTTTGCTCAATCATTAATAGATTTAACTGTCAGCGTAAAATATAAACTAGTTGTACACTAACATATAACAGAAGTTCACTATTTTTTCACATTAGTCCACTATTGTGGCTTCATTTTTAAATTAATGGCACGACATGAAAAAACATCAGACTCCTATTGGATGTTAGTGAAAAACTAATTTACACTTACGGTATATACCCATTAAACTCTTACTTTCTGACTATGAAGTTCTTGTGCGTGGGGCTTGGCTCTAATTTAATTTTCTTTTTATGATTGTACTTCAGTTTACCCCACTACCAGTGTGGCACGGTCAAGGTTATCGGTCTCTTGGTTTCCGTTTTGGTAATATATGTTACATAAGGTAATGTTTCTCAGTAAGTGGAAAAGTTTTTTGCTTATAGTATAATTCAGTTCAGTTTTTTCATCAATAATAATTACAGGAGTTGATCTCATGTCGAAATTTGCAGTGATGTCAGTGACATTCCTGAAGAAACTTATCCACTTTTGAAGGGCTGTGAACTTCTAATCATGGTGACTCACCTCACCCTCCTATCTTTTCTATGCTGCCGTAAACTCGCATCATTTTCACATTAAAAATAGAAATCCGACACACTAGTTCTATTTGGCTCATAATGTGTATGATTGTACTTTCTACAGGATGCTTTGAGGCCTGATCGCTCTTCAGCTACACATTTTGGACTTCCAAGGGTAATTAATCCCTTTCACATCTGTTGATTTTTTTTTCCTGGAGAAATAAATTTATTTCGATCTTCCTCTTCAGGCCTTAGAGGAAGTGCGAAAAATTCAACCCAAAAGGACACTTTTTACTGGTATGTTCAGCTTCAATTTCCCTGTCAGCATAATCTTCCTCCAGTTTCATGCTTTGATTTTCATGATGCAACAGTCTCTACTTAAGTTCAATGATTAATAACTTCCTTGATTTAAACCATGCTTACATGTTCCATCAATGAAAATTGAAAACGCTTCAGAAAAGTAATTTTGGATGTCTCTTTTGCCTACAATTTAAAGGAATGATGCATCTGATGGATCATGAAGAAGTGAATGGCTACCTTACAAAATTATTGGAGTCTGAGGGCCTTGATGCACAACTGAGCTATGATGGGCTTTGTATACCAGTCAGGCTCTAACTGCAACTTCACTCATAAGATGACCATTATTTTTTCTCTAAAAGAGAACTTATTAATTACAAAATAAACTTTGAAATGAATGTCATTACCAGGTTTTTTATGGTATGAACATTTTGCAGGCTCCTGCAGCTATTCTGCCTTTTCCCTATCACCATTCTTTATTTCTTTAGCTCTCTCTGAACACCAAGGAAGATACCATACACGTGACTTGAGGTTTATTTCCTGCAATGAAAGAATTAATTGTTGATATAGTAATGTGGTGCTATTGGGATAGCTGATAGTGTCAAATTCAATGAAATGCTATTTATATACGGACCATATTTGAGAATATTCTGGTTGGCGACATTTTAGGATTCATAGAATATTTGTCTGTTTTTTAAAATTAGGGAATTGCTCGTCACACTCTATTTCAAAATTATCCCTTTGTCGTCTGGATAGTATAATCCGGATATACCCTATACATTTGTCAGGATAATACTATCATGACAAACTACTACGCAGTTTTTAAAATTTGCGGCTGTTGAACCTGCCACAATTTATCTTGTCCAGATAATACTTTGTTGAACGTAGTTATTTTCTTTCTCTCTTTCATTTTTCCAGACCATGAACTATAGAAGGTGTTGCCTTAACATCCAACAGTTTGAACGTACTTGATTTCTGTACTTCAAGATAACTAGAAAAGTGAGTATAAGCAGATAGACTCAAACTGCTTTCAAATACATAACTGACAACAGCCATCTTTCCAAGTTGTGCAGTTAATCTTGCATTCTCATCAATAAAAAATTCTAATTAAGACAATGAATTAACATTAAAATGGACTATCCGGCTCTAAATGGGTCGGCTTTAGTGGGCCTCGGACTTTTTAGGATTGGATCAAAAAAACGCCGTTGTAATACGGATTCAAAAATTACTACTTGAACTCGGCTTTAGATGGATTTCAAGCTACCCAACCCTAAACGAATTCTTTTTCTAAAAAATTTAAAATAATAACCTCATAATATTTATTATAAACAAAATTAAAAATTATATTATTTTAAGTATAATATATTTTTAAGTACTATATTATTTTTTATAACTACAATAATATATTTTTAAATATAATACATGAAAATTTAACATAAGAGAAACTAATAGAATATGAGGAAAGAATGTTGATTAAATTAATGTATAATATTTAAAAGAGAAAGATTGAATAGAATAAATATAAAATTTAATGAAGTGAGAAAAACAAATATGATATTTTGGAATAAGACATTATAAATATTAATATAATTTTTTAATAATTTATAGCTGCGTGGACTTAATGGACAACCCACGGTTCATATGGGCTAACTCTAATGGGTAACAGACTTTTTAAGTTTGAGCTAAAAAACCTGAAAAATATAGGCTCTCTAATTAAAAAGTCCAAGCCTTATAATTTACTGACGTGAGAAAAACAAATGACATTTTGGAGTAAGACATTATAAATATTAATATAATTTTTAATAATTTATAGCTATGCGAATTTAATGGACTATCTACTGTCCATACTGACTAGCTCTAATGGAAAGCATACTTTTTAAGTTTGAGCTAAAAAAACCCTGAAAAATATAGGCTCTCTAATTAAAAGGCCCAAGCCCTATAATTTTTTAGACCGGCCCATATGAACTAGTCCATTTTTACAACTCTAGCATTTTGTACAGATATGTCTCTTATGTACAACTTTCCTTCTATGATTGAATGTAAACATGCTATCTACCATATACGAAAGTTTTAGTATGTGGAAAAGCTAATATTGTCCCTTGGCCTTCTTCCTCCACGTCACTAATTTTAGGGTAAGTTGGGTCTTTTTTCTCCAAATCTTAACTATCCGACTTACTATTTTATTCCCAACTGAAGCTTTCCAAACAATACAACGTATATACAGATATATTCCCAACTGATTCACTTTTCTAATGTGACAAACTCTTGATTAACTGCAAATTTTAGGAGCCATGCCTTTATGATTTCTGCAGCTTACTCAACATGTCTCATCCCAGTTGTTCTGTTGCTTCTACACAACTTCACACTTCTCTACCCATTAGTCCTCTCTACCACTACTTCTCATTCCACTCTCTCTTTCTTTCATCTTCTCACTCCCAAATTCACTGGGCTTTCGATTTCTTCACGACATCCGCTGTTTTCCAAGGGTATCGACATGGCAAGACCTTTCGAGATGATCAACGACCGAAAAGAGTCGTGGAAGATCACTGTGAAAATACATCACAAATGGAAGGTTACGACAACTACGAAGGAGCATTTTGAGATGGTTGTTGCAGAAAAACATGTGAGTTACAATGGTTTTACCTACATCCTTTTGAGTTTTCATTTTTATTTTATATTTGTTATGCTTGACTTTTGATGTTGACATTACCATATCTGTGTATTTTCTTGTGATTGAGTTTTGATGGTTGAGAAATATGTGTTTAATACTTTATGTTATATGTTTTCTGGTGAATAGGTTCCTATCTTTGTTGTTGAACGGTGTTTAATGGTGTATGTGTATAATGGAATTTGTGGTAGCTATTGTTTTCATGTTTGGGAATGATTTTTTTTAATATTGGGGTTAGGTATAAAGATTTCCGGTCAATGCTTCAGTTTATTTTTTATTTTTGCAGACATATGTTGTATCTCATTGTTTTGGATTTATAATCTGTAAAATATATGATCCTTATATGCATCGCTTTGCATCATTCCAGGGGCATGACATTCATGTAGTCGTTCCGACCATGTTTAGGCAAGCTTTTGACTCGGTCTTATCGGTTAATGTGACTTGCACCATCTCAAACTTTCAAGTTCAACCAAATGATCTGATCTTGAGACCTACCACCCACAAATATCTGTTGAAATTCACTGGTGGGACAATCATCGGAGATATCGGCAAACACGACATCCCTGATAAGACGATTAACTTTACCTATTTTGCTGATATCATATCTGACAAGTGGCAGAAGAATCTTCTTATAGGTATTGTTCTAAATGATATCATTTCCCGTTTTCATTTTTTGTTGAATAGATCTTTCAAAACACATAATGCTTTTCATTTTTTAGAGGTTATAGGTATGTTTGACGAAGTCAGATACTCACAGTAGCACCCAGGAGGAAAAAAGCTCAGGTTAACTTGGTCTTGAGAGATTTGGGGTATGTCATATAACTAACATGCTTTGTTATTAGGACATCATGTGTTGTACACGGTTCAATTTTATTCTAACAAGTTATGTTTCACAAAAAATAGCGACAACACCTTGCATTGTACCCTATGGGAAGGCTATGCAACATAGTTCTTTGAGTACAAACAAAAACAACTTGATCCCTCCACACCCACTGTTATTCTCCTTGTGATACGGTGAAGAACTGACTTGGATGTTTTACGTTTTATCGCAAATGTTGCGGTTAGCAAGAGTCACTACCGACTTTTCTTTTATCCAAAAGGAAAGGTGAAAAAGCACAGGAAAACCTTTGAGATTATTTCTTGAGTTCGGGGGGTAGATTATGAAAAGGGAAGGTATTAGCACCAATTTCATCCATGGTTTTCCACGGGCTCTTAGTTACTTGCTAGATCGCTTGCTTTTGTTTGAAATCGTGCTTTGTGTGGTTTTGAAAGTATTTTTGAAAAGAGGCTATTGTTTAAGCAAACTTTGTAATGATTCTCGTTCGTAAGAATGTATACAAAGTGTTTGATCTTTTGAAAATGTTTTCAAGTTTTGAAAGATGTTTTGAAAGTGTTGGTGTTTGTTTTGAAAATAGCAAGGATGTTTTTGTTTTGAAATGAAGCAAGTAACTAGGAACAATCTACATACTCAAAGAGTCTTTCATGTTCATTTTCTTTCTCCTTTGACATTGTTATCTTACCATTGATTTGGTAAATAACCCTATCTTTGGATGTAAAAGGGACGAACGTGGGTCATTGTATAACCATGATTAGCAATGTTGCAAGGTATCTTAACATTTTCTTTAGGGACTAAGATCATTTTGAAAGGCAACATGGATAGTGTCGTTGAGGGACTATGATCTTGTATTTTGTTTGTATTAGCTAAGATACCTCACATGCATAATATGACTATTTTTGTAAGGCAACCAAGTGGATTTACCCTAGGGGTGTATGTGTGCAAGTGTATTGATTTTCATGCTTTATTTTGTCTTGATTAGGGTTTGCTATTTTGTTGGTTTTAGTCTTTTCATACAAAACCCTAATTACTAGCATTTGTATATAAAGCGATAAATTGCGGAATTTAAAATTACTATGCTATTACAATACTTATGGGAGGGGGTGTACAAATTACAAATGGGGAGTATTGCAAGAAAATTAAACCTAAATAATCTATTACAATCATATTGAACATGTACAAATGATTGAATAAATAATATATAAATACAAGAATATAAAAATGAGATGATTTTTGTTTGGTTTTCATAAAAAAGGTTTAACCTAAACCTAATTAAAAAAATGTTTAATTAACATTAAAATAAAATTAACTTAAACTAATTGAGAAAATAAATTAAATTAAAAAGATTTTTTAGGGTTTTAATGAAGAAAAAGGGTTTTAAGTTAAATAATAATAAAAAGTAAAAATTAAATAATTAAAAGAAAACTAAATTCTAAATTTAATTTAATTAAAAAAATAAAATAATTATTAAACCTAAGTCTAAATATTTAATTATTTAAAAGAGAAATTAATTTGTTAAAAAAAAATGTTTTTAATATTTTTGTTTTATAAGAAAATAAAATGAATAAAAGTAAATAAAATATTTTTTGGATTTTTCATGATTAATGAGAATAATAATAATAATAATAATAATAATAATAATAATAATAATAATAATAATAATAATAATAATAATAATAATAATAATAATAATAATAATAATAATAATAATAATAATAATAATAATAATAATAATAATAAATAAAAATATTAAAGAAGAAAAGAAATAAAAAAATTAAGAAAAAAGAAAATAGTAAAAGAAATTGGGTCAGGGGTGCACAAGTAAGTCAGAGGTTAGTAAAAGAAAAAACATCATCAGGCCCAAGCTGGAAGCCCAGGCGTTGCTTGTTTAGAAACAAAAAAAAAGTGAAAAATTGTGAGAAATGAAAAAGGTAGCACGCTAGGTGTTGAAACCACGCCCTCTTGGTTATTAGCATGCTGTTTTACCACTGGGGTGGCTATACATCCGTTTATTAAAATGAAATGATAAATACATAACGTAACATGCTTCCAAGGCCTGTACTTCGTCTTCAACCTTCAGCCAGCCAGAGCACCTGTAACTTCTTCATCTCTCAACAAAAATGAAAAGTTCAAACATGAAAGTTGTGGCATTTTTTCTCACGAATCCAACCATATAAATAACTAAAGCTATAAATCCAAGACGAGTGAGAATTTTTTTGGCCCTAATTTAAAACCTAAAAAATTCAAAAAATTCAACTCTAAAATTCTTTAAGCTCAGGCCATATAAATGCAAATTATGGATATGTACAGCTTCGTGGCAATGGTATCTACATTTTATCTTCAGAAATCAGAATCAAATGATGCTTGTATGAAGAGATAGAAGTTTGAAAATTACCTCTTGTAGATGGAGTCGTGTATGGAGTTTGAGCAACCTTTGAGATGGCCTGATGATTTTTGTAGCTTGCCTGGACCTCCTTGAGTGTGTTCCAATTCCTACTTTGCTTTGAGGATGGCTGAAACTCTCAACTCAAGTCAAGTTGTAAGTTTCAGTTTTGAAAATGGTGGATGGTGATGGAGGGGTTACAGTCGGGAAATAGGGGCCTAGATCACTTTGATATGATATGTATTAAGTGTTTGGATGGTTAAAACTCAATACGCACGAGTGGATTTGAAGATGGCTATGTGAGGTTCAAAACTGTCAAGTTATGGCAGATTTTGAGTTGCAGAGTGCTTGGGAGTGTTTTTGGGGTCCTTGAAATCGTGTGTTATGTTGTAATATACTTGTGCATAAGTAAGGAAAGGGTTAGAGTACTTGAGGAGGTCAGAAGCACGAGAAGTAGAGTTATGGCTATGTTACTTGATTTTGAAGAAAAGTGAAAACATGGTTTCAAAGCATAGTACAAGCATGGCCTGAGTTTATGGGAGGCTCTAGACATGTTTATTTTTCCTTTGACATTGCTTGTGATCAGAAGGAACAAGTGCAAAGCTCTATGCATTGACTTTGTGATTAAAGCTTCTTTACAAGAATGGAATGGTTACTTTGTGCCATAAATGGAAATGTAACTTGGATAAAGGCTCAAGTGCTTGGATTAAAGCTCTAACAGCTGTGTAAATATTTAATTATGGAGTGACAAACAAGTTTGACGCCTGTAAAGCAAAGATTATACAACCTAGGCTCAGATTTGAATTCTTGTTCATTATGAAATGGCTTGTAATTTATGTTTGAAAATCCTAACTTCATCTCTTCGATTCTCCTTGCTCACAAATGATCTCAAGGAGTTCTTGGACATTTTGGAAAGCTTGTAATGTGATCTATAACCCCTCTTTGAATCACTTTTGAAAATTCCCCTTGGAACTATATGAAAAAGTACCATGAAGTTAGGTCAAAATCTCCAAAACTAGGGCAAAATTTTCACTAAGTGTTCAATTTCAAGACCATGACTTTATGAATTAATAACTTGAGATCTAAGCACTTTTAGAAGAAGTTGTGTAAAGTAATGTTGTAGATATCATGTAGATCTACAACTTTCATGTTGAAAGTTTCTTCTGAATCATCTTGCATCATGGTGAAAATTTAGCTCAAAGTTGTGAAAAAAACATGAAGTTTTAAACACTTAGAACAATTTCCAAGTTAGAAAACTTTGACTTTTCAAAATGAAATCTTGACTTTTTGATTTCTTGATGAATAAGTTTCATATTTTGACATATTTTGATGAATTGTGATCTTTGACACTTAATTTTGACCAAAAAGTCAAAGTTTGACTTTTTAGTGTACAATTGACTTTTGATTAGTGGACTGAAAATTCACTATCAATCCAATTAATCTTGAGCAATATTTTAGGTCATGCCATTAGGTTAAAATGATGCAATTGAACTCTTGAGATCATGCCTCAAACCACTTAACCATTTGCTAGGTCAAAAATAAGAAATTGTCTTTCCTCAGTCAAAATCCTAATTTTGACCATTTTGCCCTTTTGATGATTTGATCAGATTTCTTGAGGAATTATAGTCCAAACTTGATCAAATGATACATACAAGTTTATAATGTTGCTATGGATAAAAAATTATGAAGTTTGACTGTAAATTAGCCACAATTGACTTTTTCCCAATACAGCTGATTTTTAGGTCAACTGCTCAATTGACTGAGAAAAAATGCGATTCAAGGCTTGAAACTTGACATGAGTAATCTTGGGGGTCCTTAATGATTCATGAAAGTCATATGAGGCATTGAAAGTTCAATTATCCTTGTGCAATCTCAAACCCTAATTTTGGTCATCCGTGCTTAAGGAGATGTCTTGAGTTGATCAACCCTATTGGAGTCTTGAACCAAGAGAGATTTTTTGTGAGAAAATAATTGATAAGTGAGAGGAAAAATTTTGGAGTACAACACTCCTGAAGTATACTAAATTGAAGAAAGAAGGTTGTTACATACATGAAATCAATATCATTTGCAAAATCCTAACATTTACTTCCATAAGAACATCCCATGCTTACACTGCCATTCTAAATTATCCATAAGTTCTTCAAAATGAGGAGGCAGTTGATTAACATTACATACTTTAATTAAAACAGATCAAACAAAACAAGATCATCCATACTTCATCCAACGATACTTCTGTATATTCCTTCGACACATGGCACCAATGGATTTCCAAAACATCTCCTTCAACAGTAATAGGCAACTTCACCTCACTTCCTCAACCTACAACTCTTCCGCGCTCCATACCGACTAAAATTCTGGTTGCAGGAGGATAACGAATGCAGAAATACAATACATCGCCTTCCTTTATCATTCTATCTTGTGCAAATTTGTACCAACCACGACCAAGAAACTTCTCCATCCTTCTGGTCATCTCTTTTAACTCGCACTTATACGATACTCCCTTGTCAGTGTCAAATAGCTCAATGGAACTTCGAGGCTTAGAAAGGAATGTTCTAATGATGTGTCTCGGTATTTGCCGCACATGTAAAAAATCAACTCAATATCTATCAGATGTTATTAACTTAGTATAAACATGCAAATCCTTTCCTATACTACTTACCAGCATGTTCATACGCATAACCTTGCCATCACTAACTTCCATTTTTCAGTTGCATTCTTCTCTTTCAAAGCCAGAATCATGACCACTGTCTGCCTCATCATGATGGGATATACTTCACTGTATTCAATTTACAAACATAAAAAAATATTGTACCAAACATATATCATTTCCAAACTTTGTTACGTCATACGAACATGATTAACCAACACCTACAAACCCTTTCCATGTGTGTTGGTTATGAAATTTATAATGGAGTTACATAATAAACAAAACTGTTTTATCTCATTGAATCTGATGATATAGAAATGTGATCAGACCAGCGGCAACTTGCGTTTTCCCAATCATCCTTATAGAAGGTGCGTCGTTTTTTACAGGTTCTTTGAAAACCACCTCTTCAATTTTTCCCTCAAGACCTTTGCCGTTGACATCTTCAACTCTGCACCCTCCTTCCTGTTGTTGCGGAAATTGTTTTATACTTATATAATTTCTACCGTCAGTCAACTTAATTTTTCCTTTTTTAAAAGCTTTAATCTCTTGATACTTCAAGTCATCCCACTCAAGCTGCATGTGTCTCCATGTCACATCGCTCTCCACCTCGACCGTCGTCGGACTGCAAAACCTATATTACATGTATAATGAAATTCAATCTGCATGTACAATGATAATAACCTAAACAATATGATGCATTTTATGCCATAGTTACTGAGAAATAACATGATCTAAAGGTAAATACAAAGTTTCCCAAACTGGTTATGTTACTCATCATCCAAAACCCTAAACATCTACAATGCATGCACAATGTTATATCTTTCAATCAGAATGGTAACTCATATTTGAATTAATCATACGATGGAGAAACGCAAGAAACTTACCCAGGCGGCGTGCCTTGAACGAATGAGGGGTTGGACTTTGAGGAACCTTCCATGGAGGACAACTATTAAAGGAGACTTTGGAACTTCTTGTTGATTTCGCTTCTCTATGTAACGATATAATGACACACGAGAGAGAGAGAGAATAAGTCTATATTCAGAGTCTTCTATTTATTCTTGTTGTGTCTATTAGAGTCTCAAAACATTTCTATAAGTTATACTATTGACTTTTCATTTTTTTAGATTTTAAACCAATCTCTAAAATTTAATAAATACAATACAACATTAAACATTATTCTTTTAAATATTCTCTTTTTGGACTTTTATTTAAATTTATTTTTCTACTAATTTTCAACTAATTTTAATTTTAGATATTTTTATTTATTTATTAAAGTTTTAAAATCTTTTTATTATTATAATTCTATGAACCATAAAAATACCTTCTTTTTTTCTATTTTTCATAATTGTTTTTTACAAAGTAAGTGTTTGATAGTTTTTCTTAACAATAATTGTTTTTAAAAACTTATACATTTATCTTCCAGTCTATTTTTTATTTTTTTTATTTTATCCAATAATGTTTTGATATTTTTTTATTAGTTTGAATTTTTATGACAAATTGATGACAATTCTGCGGTCTATATCTGTACCCGTGCAGACGCACATATATCCTTCTAGATTTTTTTACTAGAATGTTAAAAGGGTTCTGGTCTTGATATAGACAATTATTAGTGTTATCCATGAAGGACACATGACATTGCTAGTCACAACCTCTACCATGCTTGATGTGACATGGCTAGGTTTTTTAAGTGTCTTAAATGAATGATTAATGCATGTTACTCTCATGCTTTTCAGTTTGGACATAACATCCACCCTTATATTTTCTTCTCAAGGTATTCCCTTTGTTTCAAAATGAGTGTCATTTAGAGTTTTTGTACACAGATTAAAGAATGTAATAATATTGTCATAAGACATTGTATTTTTACTAAATTAACCCTATAAATATATTGGAAGTAGTGTAAAGTGTAATAATTAAAGGACACAATTGAAAAAGAGCAATCATTTCTACATTAAAAAATGAGAATGACATTCATTTTGAAATAAATTTTAGGGTTAAATAAGTTTTTGGTCCCTGTAAATAACTCAATTTTCGTTTTTAGTCCCTCAAATATTTTCCTTCAAAGATTGGTCCCTTCAAAATTTTCCGTCTGGACTATTGGTCCCCAACGTCAAGTTCCACTAACGACTTTCTATTGGGCAAGACACGTGGATTAAATAATTTGTTTTATTTTCTGATGTGGAATTCATTACATAAATTCTCCCTAGTGGCATATCTCATTACATAACTTCTCCCAAGTGGAATTCATTACATAAGTTCTCCTTCGACAGCATAACAAGACATTGACATTTCTGCCTCTTGTGGTCCCAAACATTGAAGAAACTTCAGCTGGTTGCTGCATTACTGCAGTTCCAACAACGATTAGGTAAGTCCCACTTGTTATAGTTTATTCATTCCGAGCATTACTTGCATGCCCCATGGCCTTGTCCTAAATTCTAGGGTTTTTCATCTTTAATCTATCTGTTGGTAATGTCTGAGTTACCCCTCTTTTTTTTTGAAATGTGTAGGCAATTGGGTCATTTAAGATTGTCTTTTATACCAAAGAGTCATTTGTAAAGGATGAAGAGTTAAAATACGAATATGGTGATGTTTACGCTGTATGTGGGCAAGATCCTAATTTCTGGTCATTCTTTGAAGTCTGCGACTTAATTAAGGGTATGGATTCATCATTTAAAACTGAAGATGTGAAAAATATGGTGAAAGTATGAACATGGCTCACTTGAAAATGATCTAAAACCCCTTGTTAATGATGAGGATGCAACAATGTTAGCTAAGTGTGCCGAGGAGAGTAAGTGTGATGTTTAGATATATACAGAGGCAAGATTATCTAGTGGTGAGAATACTTATATGGAGAGGTTAAAAGAGAAAGAAAAAGGCCACATTAATGTTGAGGAAAATGAAGATGGCGAGGACAGTGAATCATCTGAAGACTCATTGAATGGTATACACTTTGAAGATAGTGAAGAAGAGAGGATGCACGATTTTGATAAAGACATGGGTGAAGATGCTGATACATGTGGAGTGGGTAATGGTGATGGTACATGTCAAATGGATAATGGTCAAGGGATGCCTAAAGGTTTGACTACAACTGAGATGCAAAGGGAACATGTAATTGAGGATGATTACATCACATATGAACTTGATAGTGGGGCAGATGATGATAGTGATAATGGTAGGCCTCCAGTGATAAGGTTTAATGAACATGAAAACCTTAGAAAAGAATTTAAATTCAAGGTGAGAATAGAATTTTCTTCTCTGAAGCAATTTAAGAAGGTTGTATTGGAACATAATGTGCTGAATGGTAGGGAGGCCAGGTTTTCCAAAAATGATGGGACAAGGTGTATGGTATTTGTAAGGACAAACAACAATGTGATTACACGGTTTTATGCAGTAGGGTTTTGAGAGCTGCAACATTTAGGATCAAAACTCTATTTGAGAAGCACAAATGTGGAAGAAGGTTCTTTAACAAGAATGTTAATGCTGATTGGGTATCTAGAGTGATTGTTGACAAGTTAAAGAACAATTCAGGTATGAAATTGAATGAAGTTGTAGCAGATGTAAGATTGAGGTTTGCTACATAAATTACTGGATGTAGGACTTTCAAAGCAAGGCAGTTAGCTAGAAAGGTTGTTGAAGGGGACTCAACCAAGCAATACAGTATGTTATGGTCATATGGAGCTGAATTAAGGAGGGCGTCCAAAGGAAACACATTTAAGTTGAACATTTCTGGTTTGTCACCTAGGTTTGGAAGGTGCTACATGTGCTTTGATGGTACAAAGAAAGCATTGAAGGTTGGATCCAGACCATTCACAGGGTTAGATGGATGTCATCTAAAAACAAATATGGTGGAATCTTGTTGATAGCTGTCAGTAGGGATGCCAATGACCAATATCTTCCACTTGCCTTTGGGGTGGTGGAGAATGAAACTAGGGACTCTTGGAGTTGGTTTGTTAAGTTACTTCTGGAAGATATTGGTTCTGATAATATGTGGTGTTTCATGTATGATCAGCAAAAGGTATGCTTAATGTTACTTCATCATTTAGTGTTTAATGTTACTTATTGATGTGGTGGTCATGTATATGCAGGGACTAGGGAATGTATTTGAGGAAGAATATCCTGAATTTGAGCACAGGTTTTGCTTAAGGAATTTATATGCTAACTTCAAGAAGAAGTTTGAGGGTGGAACACTATATAGAGATCTCATAATGGCTGCAGCAAAGGCAATATATTTTGAAGTTCATAAGGATAAGATGAATCAAATTAAGGAGGTAAGTCCAGATGCTTTTGGATGGCTAAATTTTATTCCCAAGAATAAATGGTGTAAACACGCCTTCCCCTTGTACTCTAAGTGTGATGTTCTTATGAATAATCTAAGTGAATAATTCAATGATACTATTTTGATGCAAAGGGATAAACCTATAATTACCATGTTTGAGTGGATTAGGAACTATCTTATGGCTAGGTTTGCCACTCTCAGGGAGAAGGTTGAAAATTACAAAGGAGAGATTATGTCTAAACCTCTTAGAAGGTTAGATTGGGAGATAGAAAAGTACTAATTGGCTGCCCACATATGGAGGTAGATTAACATTTCAAGTAAGTCATGTAATGTTCACAGAAAGTTATGTTATAGACTTAGCAAAACATACTTGTTCTTGTAACTTTTAGGACTTGGTTGGGATCCCATGTAGACATGTTGTTGTAGCCATACATAGGAAGGTGGATAATCCCATTAAGTATGTACACAAGTGTTACCATAGGTATACCTATGTCTCATGTTACAATAAAGTTATCAGTCACATTAATGGCCAAAACAAATGGCTAAGGACTGTTGACCCTGGAATCTTACCACCAAGTTACAAGAGAGGTGTAGGTAGACCAAAGAAACTCAGAAGAAGAGATCCAGATGAGGCAAGTCAAACAAGGTGGCAAAGGACAAGCATAAGCCATAGGTTCAAGACTTGCTTGGAATATGGACACAATGCAAGGACATGTAAGAAAAACAAACAAATGGTAGTTGTTGAAGGTGAACTTCCAAGAGATGTTGCACCCACCCAAGGAAGCCAAACACAAAATGTGGCTACTGCAGGATCCAAAAAAAGGGTTAGTAACTCAAACTGAACAAAAAAAATTACATTAGAAATTCATATATAATTTTCAATATCTTGTTACAATTATGTTGGATGCAGGGTGGGCCAAAAGGCACAACCAAAACCAAAAAAGGAGGCACATCTAAGAAATCAAAAACTGGAAATGAGAGTCATGCTACTGCAGGAACTGGGAGTCATGCTAATACATGAACTGAGAGTCATGCTAATGCAGGAAATAGGAGTCATGCTACTGTAGGAAATAAGAGTCATGCTACTGCAGGAAATGAGGCTCAAGCACCAACTGCAACAACTATGAGTCATGCTACTCAATCTGAAGAAAACCATACACCAACTGATGTGACACCTACTCAACCTGGGGTACACCTTTCACAAAATTCTGTTACCTCGTCTGAGGAAATGAGAATGTACTGTGGTATAGATCCTGATGAACTAGATGCATTTTTGAATGATGATGACATATTAGATATTCCACCATTAAGAATTGATACTAGTCCTGTAAAAATTAATATGTCTGGTCCCAAAATCTTTATTGGTAAATGTCCTAAGGTATTAAAACCTGCTAAACCTGCTGCTAACCCAACTATGAGTGACCCTGTAAGTTTGTAACTTGTTCTGATAGACTTATTTGGCATGTTCTATTTTTTACCTTGATAACAATGTTTTCATAACAGGTTAAAATCATGATATCACCAAGGAAAAAGTTAAAGATTGTTGCATCTACAATTAGAAAGAGTGACAAACTTAGGACTTTGATGACAAAGAATATAGAGGGACCTGGAAGGGATCCAAATGATCCATTTGTAATACCTGAAGAAGACTCAACTATTGGCAATTCTAGGGGAAAGGGAAAAGAAGAAATGAGATGACATCCAGAAGAGCATGACTCAGTGAAAGCTCAAGAGTGACACAAATGTAGTTTGGCTGTACCTTATGTCTTATGAAATAAATGAATGTTGTATTATTATGCACTTTGTAATGTGTTTTGTTGTGTACTTTTTTATGTGTTTTGTAATGTGTTTTGTTATGCACTTTGTAATGTGCTTTGTTATGCACTTTGAACCTTTAATGTAATTTGTACTCATGTCTCAGTATGTGCTTAGTTATGCATTTAACAATCAAATTATAAGCTTTTTATACCAATATTGCAAATTATGTCAACTTAATCATAACAAACAATATTGATAATAATTCAGCACCTACAATTGATAACAAAATGAACATTGAAGCAAGACCTAAAGTCACAGTACATTCTCAATAGATGAACAATTCAGTAACTACAATTGATAACAAAATACTTATTTATCATAAATGAGACAACAAGACACAACATCTTCAATCTTTCATGAACTTTTCCAGTTTTCAATTTGGTCTTCAAGTTCTTGTTCTTCTTCCTTAATTCTTCATACAATGACTTCATATATCCCACAAATGCCACGACTTCCAACTCTGAGTTCCTAATGGTAACATCTTCATTTCCAGATTTTACATCAAGATCTCCATCCCATATGAATAGATTACAAGTATCAGAACTCTGCCAATAAGGACATCTCCAAAAGAACTTACCGTTATTTGGTCCATTCTTGCAACAATACGACATCATCTGAACCTGACAACCACAAAAATTCCCAACTCGCGGTTTCATATAAGAAATAGACATTAGGGTTATGCAGCTGAAGGATGGAAAAGATGAAAGAAGATAAAAGGTGAACAACCAAACCAACTGAAGAAGAAAGAAGATGGAAGGCGAACCACCACACCAACTGAAGAAGAAGAAGGAATTTCAAGAAGAAGATTATGAACTAAAAGGAAAGGAAATGAATTAGGTCAAAATGTATGTGACTCAACTTTATGAAGGTGTACACGCTGTAATCCACGAAAATATATAAAACAAATTATTTAATCCACTTGTCTTTCCACATAGGAAGCCGTTAGTGGAACTTGACGTTGGGGACTAATAGTCCAGACGGAGAATTTTGAAGGGACCAATCTTTGAAGGAAAATATTTGAGGGACTAAAAACGAAAATTGAGATATTTACAGGGACCAAAAACTTATTTAACCCTAAATTTTATTTGTTAAAACGACACTCATTTTGAAACGGAAAGAGTATATGAAAGATCTCCTTCAATTTAAATGAGTTGGTAACATACTTTTACAACACTTGTAAAAAACACATACTTTTACAACAAGGGTTTTTTGTCTTGTTCTTTCCTGTTGAATTGAAAAACTACTCGAGTACATGCACAATTTAATTTTCTCTGCTCCTATATTAGATGCGAGGGAGAGGCTGACAATGAACGTGTCATACTCTATTTTAGTGTTCTGCTCCTATATCAGATGCGAGGGCGAGGGTGATGATGAATGTGTCATACTCTACTTTATTGTTTGTGGTAGGAAATTCGAAGCGTAAGGATACTTCTACTATTAATCCTTCATCGCTCTCGAGGATAGGTCCCATTCCACTTCCTATACTATTTGACAACCCGTATATGATGACAGTCTATTTTGTGCATAGTTTTGATGTGAAGACGGCCTAATTTCAGACCCATAACATTAAGTGTTTTTTAATGTTGTATTTAGAACTCCTCTCAATCAAAATTTACGCTGCAACGCAATATGCATAGAAAAAATTGCAATGTTCAAGATCGCAACACCCACAATCACATCCACAATTATAATTTAAAATCATGCATACAACTTCTCACTATTTACACCTTCATCTTCCTCTATGACTTTATTTTAATCAATGTGATATATTTTAAATGAATGAAAAAATCACTTTTTATATCAATCTTACAAGGCCATAATTTTTTCAATACTTGGTATTTTTGAGCGATTCAAGTTTCACAATGCTATTTTGGAAGTCAACTTGAATTTAGAATCAATGATCAAAGCTCAATTTTGGAGGAATGCTTCGTTTGAACTCAAAACATTATAGGTCACTTTTAAAGATAAACTTAGAATTTTTCTAAGTACAAAAAGTCAACATCTTTTTCTCAACTTTGACTCATCACAAATTTTAACTCAAGCATACAATTCATCTTAATCTTTGCACATTGTAAAGTTTGTGACCTCATCTTACAAATGCTTCAAGAGTCGTGCCTTAAGACTCCTTGAGCTGTGAACACCATGGATTCAAAGATGGTACCTTGAAACTGAAGTTTTCTCCAAAGTCAGAATTTGAAATTCATAATGTGGCTTCTAATCACCAATTTAGCACGCGATTTTTATTTAAACATGTTTAAAAAAGTTCCCAAAGTTGAATTAAGGATCAAAATGCAAGAATTGATTGAGTTTTGATGCACATGGGGTAACACTTTTTTCACTTTCGAGTTTGATCCAATTCCCCTCCAAACTTCAAATTTCCTCTTAGTTCTTTGCACCATTCGCTTCCCTATAAATATAGGACCTCACTCCTCTCATTTTCTCAAGCTTGAACAGCCAAAATCACTCTGTCAAACTCCCTCTATAACTCACTTTCCTGAGATTTCAAATTCCTCTTTTCACCACTTTTCAATTCAATTTCTTCATTGATCCTTCATCCTTGAACTTCATTGAAGCTAAAAGAAGAAGAATCAAGCCTTGAGGTGCCCTGAATCGTGTTAGCCAGTCCATTTACAGAGCAAGTTCATTTGACTTTGCTCAAGTAGTTTAAGGCACCAAATCCTCTAACTCAAATTTCTGGAATTATCTATGATGTTCACCGATGCTTGCTCTTAACTCAATTTTGGTGAAACAATACATTTGATGCTTCTGATTTTCGATTTTGGCATTTTTAAACATCTCTGGTTTTTTCCAAATTGACTACGTTATGTTTTACATAAATTTTTCGCGAGCATATGGTTGTGATCGTCTCAAGTAGATGCATCTAATGGTACCACTAAGAACACGTAAATTTATAGATTCAAGGATCTTGGATTTTCCCTACTTGCAGGAGGCTGGGGGTTGAAGACGACCTACATGCCGTTCTTCAACCAATGACACTGAGCCAATTGTTTTATTTTGATTGGTTGGACTTTCTTGTGTTGTATGCGCACACTTTAGCTTGGGTCCATAATACTCCCTCACCTCAGATCCATTAGATTTGACAGCGTGTATAAGTGAAAGAGATCCAACGCGCGTGGTTTTACTTATTTGTTTTTATTTTACAAAATTATTTTTAAATTTATTTTATCTTCAAAAATTCATAACTCTTTTATTTTTTATCCAAAACCATGAAAAAATATACAAAAATACTTTGAATTACTTCTGACTTTGTGAATATTTTTTCATATTTTTATTTTAGTATTTTATATTTTTCATAATTTTTGTCTTGTTTGCCTTATTTTAATTGTTTTAAAAATACTTTTTGATATTTTTTAAATTCTAAAAAAATTTATAAAAATCATTTTTATTATTTATAACTTTCTGAATTTTTTCTAGAATTTTATTTTGACTTCTACTATTTTTTATTTTTTTTCCACTTGTTTGAATTATTTTAATAAGTTTAAAAAATACTTTTCTGTTTTAAAAAAATACCAAAAAATTTATAAAAATATTTGAGATCACTTCTGATTTTTCTATGGTCTCTTTAAATTTTTCTTTGATACTTTGGATATAGTTTGCTATTTTACCTTTTATTTTCATTTTAAAAATAATTTTAAAAATCTTTTTTCCTTTTTATTTTATTCATTAAATGCAATTTATTTTTTAATATATTATGGCTATATGATTGTTGATCATAAACTTCATTAACATCATCGAATCTTAAGTGTTGAGTTTAACTCCACTAAAATGGATGAATGATTTTAATGATAGTTTGATTAAATTTTTGATTCAAATATATTTATTGTACCCCAAAAATTTCCTTCTCGTTTCTCAAAGCATCATCCTGGACCCTCAGGTTTGCCCCTATCAAGTTTCAAGTCTTGAATTACAAATTTCCAAGAAAATCATTCACAAGGGCGAAATGGTCAAAAGCACACTGAAAAGTCAAACTTTGACTTTTGGATCAAAAATCAAATTTCAACAATTATATTTCATCAAGACATGAAATTGGTTCATCAAAAATCAGAAGTCAGAAATTACTTTGAAAAATCAAATTTCTAAGCATTTAGAAATTTTTCTAAGTGTTAAGAGAATATGGTACTTCAGAACTTCTGGGCCAGCCTTCACGCGAGTGCAATCAAAATTTGCAAACATGGTTCAGAATATGACTCATCAATCAGAACGTATGGAAACTATATCCTTTAATCAGAACGTGACTCTTCAGCATATAGAGGCTATGTTATGTGCTTCAATCAGAGCCTCACCCTTTGAATCTCACTTTGGTCTTCTGCGATCAGAACATCACTAAATCCCAAAAACCTTGTTTGAGCAACCTGCTGCACTATTTTCATACAGTCCTGCCACCAGCTGCCACAACACTCCAAGGTGCTTCTGATCCAGTCCACGCCTACGTTTTTCTCAAACCCCATAATTGCACCAAATTAGCATGCAAAGACCGTGTTTAAAAAGCAATGGAACAGTATGCCAAAAAGGTTAAAAATCCCATTTGTTTTCCCCCCAAAACCACAACAAACCCATCTATAAATAAGTTGCTCCATCACACGTTCAAGGGGCTGGATTTTAGAGGGAGAGAATAATTAAAGAGAGAAAAGAAAACAGTAAAGCATTCGTAAACTCAGAATTCACAAACAAAACCAAAACCTTTGTTCTTCTCTTTGAATCCAAGAGCGTAACATTTTCCGCTCCGCTGTTCTTTCTGACTCCAGAGCATCTAAAGGAAGCAGCTCAAGCCCCAAACACACGTTCTAGATTCAAGGTAAGTCTTTCTGACTTTGAATCTTTTCATTCAGAATATTATTAAATATGTAAATATCATAGTATTGATGTTGTCCATATCATTGCATAAGTAAAAAACTGTGGATCAGAACTTCTAGAATAAAGCTAGACTCATAATTAGGATTAGAACTTCTATGAACTGTTGTGCTCTTATCTTTCTGATTTGCTGTTGTTAAGAACTAATTAAGCTGCATATGTTCTGACTAATGTAAGGAATGAGGTGAAGTGTAATGCAGAATTTCTGGGTTTTCTTTCCCACTGTTTAGCACAACACAGAACTTCTGAGTTCTCCTCACTGTTTTTAACACACACATAACTTCTGACCTTTTGCTATTTGTTTAACAGAAACACAGAACTTCTGTATTTTTGCTCATTGTTTAGCACAACACATAACTTCTGATTCTTTCCCACTGTTTAGCACAACACAGAACTTCTGAGTTATCCTCACTGTTTTTAACATGCACAGAACTTCTAACCTTTTGCTCACTGTTTAACACAAACACAAAACTTCTGACTTTTTGCTCATTGTTTATCACAACACATAACTTCTGATTCTTTCCCACTGTTTTAGCATAACACAGAACTTCTGAGTTCTTTTCACTATTTTAACACACAAAACTTCTTATTTCCTTATTGTTAACACGCACAGAATTTCTGATTTTCACTCACTATTTAACATAACACAAAACTTCTGACTTCTTGCTCACTTTCTAAACACAACCCAAAACTTCTGTTTTTGCCCTCTAACGTTTCTTTAAGGATTCCAATGACATCAACCCAGAACTTCTGATCACCTCTGACGTTTCTTGCTGAACCACAGCGCGCCTGACATCAGAACTTTTGGTCCTCTTTGTTTTGCTTTCAGCAACATGCTGATCCTATTTATCATTATTTTTATTTTCTTTTTTCCCTCTTATTTTTATCCTTTTAGCATTAGAACTATTTTTATTAATATAAAAAGTCATAAAAATATTTTCCTTTTATTAATTAATTAATTCCTTTTTTTATTTCATTTAGACAAAAAAACCATTTTCAAAACAAGTCCTTTTTCTTTCTTGTATTATACAATTCAATATAGTTGTAATAGTTAATTAGGATTTAAATTCTTGCAACCCCCATTTGTAAACTTGTACCCCCATCCCTAAATGATGTAATAGCATAGGATTTTACATTTCCGTAATTTACCGCTTTCAAATATAAATGCTAGTAATTAGGGTTTGTATGGCAAGACATAAGATCAACAAATAGATAACCCTAATCAAGACTAAATGTATGTAAATCAAACACACTTGTACACTAGCACCCTTAGGATAATCCCGCTTCATTGCCTTTCAGAAAATAGTCATGTCCCTCGAATATGAGTGTTTTAGCAAAGACCCTCGATAAAACATCGTAGTCCCTCGATGACCCTCAATGCTGCCTTCGGTAAACGACCTAGTCCCTAAAACGACATTGCTAAAATGTCCCATAGGTTGCCTTCTATGACTATACAAACGTCCCACACCCGTCCCTTCACATCTAATGACGGGGCTTCTTACCAAATCAATGGTAAGATAGCAACATCTAAAGGAGGAGGAAAAGAACATTTAAGACCTTTTGAGTAGGTAGGTTTCTCCTAGTTGCTCGCTTGCTCACAACAAAAACATTTTATACACCAACACTTTCATTTTGAAACATTTTCAAAAGACAAACACTTTGTACGCGTTCTTATAGAAACGAGAACCATTACAAAGACACATTTTCAAAATCGCTTTCAAAAATACATTCCATAAACACTTCTTTGAACTATTTTCCAAACAACACTTTATACGCATTCTTATAGAAACGAGAACCATTATATAATCTCACTTTTTTCACACAAACATGACACGACAAACGGAAAAAAAACATTTGCCACAACCCTGTCAAAATATCAAATTCTTTCAAGAATCCTAAAAACCTTGAAATCCTTATTACAAAACCCCATCTCACTACAAACAAGCCATCCTTGTTACAAACCCATACCTCACCACTTCTCCAGTAAGGGTAAGACTGGTTTGATCTCTATGATTAAAAGGGTATAGAAGTATTCATACATGCCATATCGGTTTTAATATTGAAAATTTTCATATATTTGCTTTATTTTTATTTCATGATATAGTAATTTATTTAATGTGTTCATGAGATTCAACACTGCAGATTTAGATAGGATCCCGTGCAGGGTTATTACAAAACGCTGAGGCCAAAACAGAATAACCACCAATGCATGGCGAGGCAGACATCCTGAGAAGGTTAAGGGCGTGAGTTCAACAATCACTCCTATTGGTTTTGGTTTTCTTCCTTTCTATTTATCCTTTTATCTATTTTCATTCTTTCTGTTTAAAACCTTTTTCATAAAACCTAACATTTTTCACAAACCTTTGATTTTTCATAATTTTTCATAATAAACTCGAATAATTAATTTTAGGTTTTTTTTAAAAAAATTTTAATTTTAAGTTTTAAATTAATTTTTGGGTCAACACCCACCCCTGACATTTGCATTATTTTTATTTTCTAACCCTATTTTCATTGATGTTTCTTCCCCTATCTATTTTTTGGCAAACTTAATTCTTTCTCCTTTTTTTCAAAATTAACCTTTTTTAATTAAAATTAATTAGGTTTTTAGGTTATTTTTTAATTAAACTTATTTTTTTTTTAAATTAACCTTTTTTTAATTCGAACTAATTAGGATTTAGGTATTTTAATTAACTTTTTCCAAAATTAACATTTTTTATTAATTAAAATTAATTAGGTTTTAGGTTTTTTTATTAACTTTTTTCTTTCAAAATTAAATTTTTTTTAGTAATTAAAATTAATTAAGTTTTTTAGGTTTATTTAATTAATTATCATAAATCATTTTTTTCATAAAAAATCACCAAAACATTTTCTTTTCTATTGTCATCTTATTTTTATTTTCCTAGATAAAGTGTATAGGGCGCGTTCAACTGTAATAGCGTAGCTTTATTTTTCCCGCATTTTTTAATCATTATCATGTAATTGCTTCCGGGATGTAATAGTTTTAGGATTTCTTTTCCGCACTCTTCACTATTATGTAACTGCCCAAAAGCTCTGTAATAGCTTAGATTTACATTTCCGCCTTTATCTTCTGCTACTATATTTTATGCAATACTTAGATTAATAGGATTGTATGGAAAGATAAAAATGAATGATAGAAAACCCTAATTGCAAGATAAATATAACTGAAAAATACACTGTTGCACACTTGCACCCCTAGGGTACTCCCCACTTGGTTGCCTCGGAAAACAATGGTCATGTCCCTCGAACGTAGGGATATCTTAGCAAAAGACCCTCAATCTAAAAATCATCATAAAGATCATAGTCCCTTAATGTCCTTCGAGTTGCCTACGAGAAATGATCTTGTCCATCGATGTTGCCTATATGATGACATTCCCTTCGAAATGCTAAGGTATCCTTACATGTTGCCTTCATGACCATTACGTCCCTTTCGATAGTCCCTCAAACATCCAACGACTAGGATTACCTACTCACTAATAGTAGGATAATACGGTCTAAAGGATATGAGGAAAAAACGCCTTTTTTCGAGTAGGTAGATAACTGTTAGGTACTTGCTCAAAACAACAAATCTTTTACATCATACACTTTCAAACAAACTTTCAACTAAAGTTTTCAAAACACTTTATCACACCCTTGAGGACTGATACAAGGGTTACCATAAAGTGAAACGCCGCACTAAGGCATTTTCAAAACAGTTTTCAAAATAACTTCGTCACACTCTTGAGGACAGATACAAGGGTTATCACGAAGTAAGCAAAACTTTTTCAAAATAAGCACACACAAGCAATTTTAAAAATGAGAAAAGTACCTAAGAGCCCGTGGAAAACCACTGATAGAAAGGGTGCTAACACATTCCCTTTCTATAATCTACCCCCCGTACTCAGAAACATCTCGAAAAAGATTTTTTTATGTTTCTTTCCCTTTTCCTTTGTTGGACAAAATAAAAGTCGGTGGCGACTCTTGCTTACCGCGATATTTTGTAAACAAAAAACACAAACCAGTATTAACAGTCGGTTCTGCTACCGTATCACAGAACTGGCGACTCTGCTGGGAAGAAGAATATAAAGTGGGGTAAACCTTAGGATCTAGGCCATATTTAATTGCTTTCTCTTGATTGTCTTAGTTGTTTTATATTTATGGGAATTGTTTGGGTTATTTGATCCTACACCCGGATCGGGAAACACCTTTTAGGTAAGTAGAAATAAATTGTGAGGGAGTTGTGCTGGGGTATACCGACACGGTTGAAGCAGTAGCTACGTTGATGTGACACTTTAGTTGGTACCCGTAACCCTTAAGTCAATCAGGGAGATGTACGGGGCCGCCGCGTGGTGTCATAAAGCATCAACTGACTTTAGAACCCTTAATTACACAACTTAGCCAGTAGGACGTAGCGAGATGGCCGACTTTGGTGTATACCCAAGGTTGACAGATACTCAATGCTACACTCATTGAGGTTTGACTCTTGAGTTTTGTTTGGTTGCGAGTCAATTACCTATTGAACGAAGATGGGGGAAAGATCAGTGATATTGAGATCCCTTAGAATCCGGTTACATATTTATAGGACAGGTTGAACCAATCCAGCTTCAAGAGGGTATGACCTTAAAACTCAAGCAGGCCTTAAACCTAAGGGCTTGGTGTGATTTGTCTGTGTTTTCTATACCTATGATTTATCATGACATCATAAACATCATACCATAGTATATTATACTAACTGTTTCAAGGGTTTCTAGGGCTCATCTTTGCTCTGTTTTATAGGATATGGCATCCTCCCGTAGGAACACTATACAGATCAACCTTGTGAAAGTGTCTCTCCAACTAAAAGACCTGGCATTAAGGGTTATTGAAAGTTCTCATTTCACTAAAAAGCATGGTCAGTTGCTCAACTTGGTCACTACAAAACCTGATGAAAAATTATTAAAAGTGTTGTTTCAGTTCTTCGATCACGTGCACCATTGTTTCACCTTCCCGGATTACCAGCTAGTACCTACCATGGAGGAATTTTCTCAGTTGCTGGAGGTACCTATTATTGACCAGTTACCTTTCAACGGTACAGAAAGACATCCCAAACCTGAAGAAATTGCTAAAGCTCTATCCTTACAATGGTCTGACATAGTGACAAATTGGGAGACTAGAGGGAGTGTCCAAGGAATTCTGGTTAAGTTTCTATTCGAGAAGGCTTACCATTTTTGAGATACCTTAGATTTACAAGCTTTCGAAGAGGTGCTGGCACTTCTCGTTTACGGGGCGGTACTTTTCCCTAATGCGGATCAACTCGTAGATGTGAACACTATTAAGGTTTTTCTGTCTCATAATCCGGTACCTACATTACTCGGGGATATTCTACACTCTCTGCATACTCGCACTCTAAAAAGAAGGGGGGGCTCCAGTGTTGCACTCCTCTATTGTCTAGGTGGTTTATTTCACACCTACCCAGATCTACTTTGAAGAATGAACAGGGTAAAAGATGGTCTCATCGACTGATGTCCCTTACACATTCAGACATCCATTGGTGTTCACGATTCTCGGAAGATGTTACCATCATTGATCGCTGTGGTGAATCCCCTAATGTCCCTCTCTTAGGCATTAGGGGAGGAATCACTTATAACCCTTGCTTAGCATTACGACAGTTTGGTTATGCGAGAAGGGATGGTCCTCATGATACACTTATTCAAGGAATCACCTTCAACTATGATAATGATGTTCAGGGTTACCGCAAAAGGTTCATACAAGCTTGGAGTATGATACATAGGGTTGATAGCAAGACACTTGGGCATAAGAATTCCATACCTCTCGAGCCTTATCTCAGATGGGTACGAGCCCGCGCTCAAACTCTTTTGATGCTTTATCCCGCTATCCAACCTATGATTATGGAACCAGTTACCGAGGGAGACACTCCTCATCTTGTTCTTCATCCAGACATGCCAACTGATCACGAAGAGTTACAAAATTCATGGGTTCAGCTTAAAGAGGAGCGTGATACATTTGAAGCCCAATTCTACGCCAGCGAGAAGAAGGTCTTGGAACTCACTAGGATACTTCATGAAGATAGGAATATCAACGCATACATCGCGCCAAAGAGGATGCGCTCATGGGAAACCTAGTCTTCTTTTTTGTTTTATGTTGCTTAATTGTACTCTCAAAATACATTCTTTGTAACAATTCAAGTTTACTAATATAATTCGCGTTTGTTACTTTTTGTTTAAGAAAATTTGAACCTTTAAGAACCCTTGAAAACATTGCATACATATCATACATATCATTGCATAACAGGATTCATAACATGTTTCTTATCTCCTCCGCTGTTTATTTCAGCAATGGCTCTTGAACAAACTGTGAAAGATCTTCAGACTCAGAACACGTAGTTCCAACAAATGATTGTGGCTCTGGCCAAAGGACAGGAAGAGCTGAAGGCTCTGATTGTTAAGAAGAACACTAAGAAGACCAAGAGGACAACCAGCATGGTACATATGAGAAGAAGGTTTAGAGAGCCACCAAGATGGGTTGTTGATTTAGCTTCTTCATCTAAAGAGGGAGAGAATCAAGAGGGTGAAGCCAGAGAAGAGGACCCTAGTCCTAAAGAGTCTGACAATGAAACTGATTATAATGAGGAGCAGTACCCTCCGGCTGATGAAAAGTATAAGCAGTTAGAAGAGCGTCTGAGTGCTATGGAAATCCAGAAGGTTCCTGGGCTGGATTTTGAAGAGTTGGGTCTGGTCTTTGGGGTTGTCATCCCCCTAAACTTCAAGGCACCGGTATTTGCTAAGTATGATGGGGTCTCTTGTCCTAAAATGCATCTTCGTTCCTATGTGAGGAAGATACAGCCTCATACTGCTGACAAAGACTTGTGGGTTCACTTCTTCTAAGATAGTCTGTCTGGAACATAACTAGATTGGTTCTATCAGCTGGAAAGAGCCAATGTTCATAACTGGGAAGACCTTGCTGCTACATTTTTTAAGCAATATCAGTATAATGCAGACCTCGCTCCCACCCGTACACAACTCCAAAAGCTGTCTATGGGTTCGAATGAGGGTTTCAAGGACTATGCTCAAAAGTGGAGAGATTTGAATGGAAGAGTTCAACCTCCCTTGGCTGACAGGGAGCTCGTGGATATGTTTATGGGAACTTTGACTGGGCCATTCTTCAACCATCTGATTGGAAGTTCATCGGCGGGTTTTACTGAACTGATCTTAACAGGAGAAAGAGTGGAAGCTGGAATCCGAAGTGGAAAAATTCAGAAGGATGCATCTTCTAATGCTGAGAAGAAGCCACTTGATGGTAAGAGGGAAGCCAATGTTGTGTATGGCCAGAAGGTTCGTAATACGGAAGACGACCAAAATCAATCTGTGGGGGCAACACTGGCCTCTAATCCTACGCCTATGCAACAACACCAACAAAGGAATTAGTGTAAAGAGGTCACGCCTAAGAGTCAGTTCACCAGAATTAACATGTCATTAGATCAAGCATTACAATACATGTTAAAGGTAGGGTTGATTACGTTAAAGGCTCCTCTGCGAAATCCCAATACTTATGCTCCTAGTTACCACCCCAGTGAAAGGTGCGCATACCATTTTGATAGTCCTGGACATGATACAAATGGCTTCCGGGCTCTGAAGAACAAAATTCAAGATATGATTGACGCCAAAGAGATTGAATTCTACCCTCCAGAGACTCCCAACGTGATCACTGCTCCCGTGCCAAAACATGGCTAGGATTAAAACATTTTTGTTCATTAAATTCTCAATTTGTATTTTCTTTGCTTATTCGAACAATTATTGTCATGTCAAAACTTTGTTATTTCATTAATGCATTATACATGTTTGTCTTGAATTAATCTGTTTTCACTATGCTTAAACTTCTCTATACTTCCTTTTCGTGATATTCAACTCTCGATTAAAAACTCTAAGCCTTAGAGGGAGGAGGACGAAAATGATACCACAATCTCTACAATATGCTTTTAAACAGACCCTGCTGACAATGTACAGGCGTTGTTTCAAATCCAAAACAGTGGAGTTATAAGGAAGATAATCCCTGGTCAACCCCTTCGAGCCAAAGAAGTAGGAGTTTTTCTTTTCACACAAATTAAAACCCTTAATCATAACCTGGGGCAGGGTAGTTTTCTCAGTTAGTCCAAAGGCACATTCAGTCACAATCTGCCGCTTCGTACATAATGAATGGCATCGAAGACGTCCTTCCAAAACAAAAGACGGTGATGGTTCCGTATAATCGTCAAGATAGGCAGTCATTATCTCTCGAAATAAAATCCCATTAAGTCAAAACCTATGAAGGAGACTTAAGAGAAAAATTGGGCATCTCGCTGACTGTAATCACAAAAGAAACAGTTTAGGCAAAAGAAGGGATAACGAAAACCAAAAAAATAGGTTACTACAAATCCTCGACAAAAAGAAGATTACAAAAATGACTGCCTTTTCAAAACAAATCATCACCAAGTATCAGAGCAAAGATTCCAGATTCAATCAGGATCTAAACACGCAATTAACTGAGCATAAGATTGAATAACATCACGAAGAGCGGGTTGGGTACAAATAAAATTTGAGCCTTTATCCTTTGTTTCTTGAACCGTGAACCAGGCTACGATATAACCCTTAAAAGTCCTAGCTGAAGCATGGGTTAGTTTGAGAGCATACTGTTACAAAGGTATCCTGACTCATGTAGGCTTTGTTACGAATCCTGAGTTGATATCACATTCTTGCAAATTTCGTTTTACTACACAAAACACATTTTCAAAAAAATTTCAAGACAAACATGAGTTTTGCATTCTTTAAATGACATTGTTTGCATATGACTAATTGTTTGACAACAGAGAAATCCACACAATGGATATTCAATGAACATACATCCTCTCAATGGACAGAATCACCTCAGCGAGAAAGACACTTCCAATAACAGGTCTTCCATAAGCAAGGGACATGACATGATGTCTAAACACACATGGGGAAGTCTCTCCAAAAGTGCCAAATAACCAGGTGCAGATCTCCATCTGAATCGCTTGGGGAATTACCCATGCATTCCAGCAACGAATCATGTGCCATCAAGAAAACATTTTTGACAGTACTACAACACAACATTATGGACAGTGACAACTCTCTACATCCTGAAAGCGTGGACATAGTCAGAAAATACTACGCATGAAAAAAATACCCACTAGGTTGACACACCTAGGCAAAAATAAGGGAATCCTAGCGAACCAAAAGGGTTCGGGAAAAAGTTAGGGATATACATAAAAAAATATTTGTACACCCGGCAAGTCGAAAACCTAAAAAGGCAGCTTGGGAAAAAAGGTATCCCGGTGGACTGAAAATCCGAAAGGGCGGTCCAGGAAAAAGTTAGCGATTTAAAACGTATGACTATGTCCCGTCACCTGTCTATCAGTGGAAGACTTATACCTTGATCAATATTCATCGAGAAACGGTTCAGATACGATCCAGATACAAATGTCATTCTACTACTTATTCAAGATTTATATACATCGAGAAATGGTTCAAATATGATCCAGATACGGATGTCATTCTGCTACTTATTCAAGATTTTCATACATCAAGAAACGGTTCAGATACGATCCAGATACGGATGTCATTCTGCTACTTATTCAAGATTTTCATACACCGAGAAAAGGTTCAGATACGATCTAGATACGGATGTCATTCTGCTACTTATTTAAGATTTTCATACATCGAGAAACGGTTCAGATACGATCCAGATACAGATGCCATTCTGCTACTTATTCAAGATTTTCACACATCGAGAAACAGTTCAGATATGATCCAGATACGGATGTCATTCTGCTACTTATTCAAGATTTTCATTCATTGAGAAACAATTCAGGTACGATCCATAGACGAATGTTATCCTGGTACTTATTCTAGACTTCTCCTCTATATACAGTTCTGATACGATCCAGAGACGGATGTCATTTTGACACTCATTCAACACATGTTTTAAGTACAGTTTAGATACGATCCAGAGACGGATGTCATTTTGACACTCATTCGACACATGTTTCAAGTACAGTTCAGATACGATCCAGAGATGGATATCATTCTGACACTCATTCAACACATGTTTCAAGTAAAATTTAGATACGATCCAAAGACGAATGTCATCCTGACACTCATTAAATACATGTTCAAGTACAATCACGACATAGATCCATCCACAAAATCTCTGCATGTACTTTTTCCATCATGGTACAAGGGGCAGAGACATTTGGAAGCGAAGTCACTATCACATACAAGCCAGTGATACCTATATTCCCCACAGAGTCGAGACAACCAATGTCCGACCTCTGTATCCCCAAGCAGGAATTCCTTCCCCAGCAGGTTCCTTCAGAAAGTTGATATCTGCATTCCCCAACCGAGTTTTATAACCATGAGCAGTTTATAAAGCCATCTCCCGAACAGAGTTTATTTCTCTGACAACGGAAGCTCAATCTCCAACAGAGCTCTTCTATCCTACAATGGAAGTTCATCCCCAGCTGAGTTTATTTCTATAAATCAGCATATCTTCCAATAAAGTATCTCTCTTCCCCACAGAGTCATTCCCCCGCAGGATTATTCTCAGACAGAGTCTCCTCCGACAGAATATTCTCAAGCAGAATGGATGTAAACCCCCAGCTAATCATCTTCGGTCACTATCCCCAGCAGAAACGAAGAACTCAACTCCTTATACTCTCCAGTAGCAGTCCAAGATTTATTTTCCCCAGCTAGAGAATATCACAATAGCATTGCATATCCATACATCATGGCATGTGCATACATATTATACAGCACAATCTGATTTATTTTGAGAACATCATTACTCAATACATTTCATACATCATGACATTACATACGACTAACTCTTTACCTTTAAGGGAAAGATGCAATTAAGTTCTCACAAGTTCTCTCTGGTTCAGTCAAACCGACACCAAGGTTTCTATTCCAGTTGAAGATAATCCAACACTTTTCAAGATTTTCTCTGGTTCAGTCAAACCGACACTAAGGTTTCTATTCTAATTGAAGTTGTTCTAAGACTTTCGTCTAGGTCAGCTGAATCGGCGCTAAGATTCTCCTGATTTCTATGCCAGTCAAAGTCAATCCGAGACCTTCCCCCGGTTCAGTCAAATCGATGCTAAGATTTCTTTCCCGGTTGAAGACAGCTCGAGACCTTTCCCTGGTTCAGTCAAATCGATACTAAGATTTCTATTCCAGTTAAAAAAGCTATGAAGCCAGGAAGCTGACCGGATAATAGCTTAATTTCCCCAAATTACTGAAGCCTGAAGTACGACCAGATAATGGTATAAGACGCTGTGAAGTCTGGAGCACGACCAGATAGCGGCAAGAGACACTGTGAAACCTGGAGCACGACCAGATAACATTATGAGATAATGCGAAGCTTGGAAATCGACCAGATAGTAGTTTACTCGGCCAATTACTACTGAAGCCTGGAAACGACCGGATGTTAGTATGCCTTAAATTCAAGTTGAAACCCGGATGCGACCGGATAACCACTTAATTCCTTCTGAATCCTGGAGCACGACCAAATAACCGTTTTTGAGATTGCAAAGCCTGGAGCACGACCAAATAGAAAGTTTAATCTCATCTCCCCAGTAAGTCACTGTAAAACCTAGAGCACGACCAAATAGCAGTCAGTCTTATTATCCTCAGCAAATCACTGTAAGGCCTGGAGCACGACCAGATAGCAGTTCATTTTCATCTCCTCGACTAAGATATGATTCCCCAGTAGAGTAACAGACAACTGAAGTTCCTAAAATTCCATTTCTCCCAAGACAGAGGCCAACATTCCTCAGCAGATTCCTCCTCAACGACAAGAAATGGAATTCTCATCAAAGGAATATCTCGGGAAATCAACAACCTCTAGATGGCATCTTTAAGCCCATCCCCGACGATTCTCCGTCATATCTTCCAAATGGCATCTTTAAGCCCATCTCCGGTGACCTTCCGTCATCTCCTCCAAATGGTATCTGTAAGCCCATTCCCGATACTACCTACACAGTCCAGCACCATCTTAGACGAGTGTAAATTTCTGGGCGCTCTAGTATTTAATAATCTTCCACCTTCATATTACGAAGGAAAGACAACCAATCTACATCCTCAGGTTGAACATGAGCAGCTGTTGTATCCAAAAATTTAGCCTCTTTATTTCGAACTTTTGGCTTACATTTCATTATTACATACACGCATATCATTGGTTTTATGATTATGGAATCAAGGTATATTTAGAAAGCTTCTTCTGGTTACAAGTGATGTTTATTTCGCCAATGGATGTTCTCAGAGTATTTTCCGTGCTAAAGATTGGTTCGCTATTTTGCAACGATTCGGGGTTCAAAGATTCACAAGTCCAACCCGACGCGTCATATTCAGGTGTTCTTCGCCAAGATATCTCTGATAACGTATTCTCAAATTCAGGTTCGGATCAAGAGTCAATTCTTTAAAGAAGGTCTCAGAATGTGTGAGTTTTCTCGAAGAAACGTGGTGAAAAAGTGTGCTGAAAGTGCAGTTTTTACGCACTAAAAAATTCATAACTTGAAGATCGTGGCTTGTTTTGAACCTGTTCCGGTGGCCAAAATTCCGTCTTGATGTCATCTACGTTTTCATCTCTTATGGATGGAAGCTAATTTCGATCATAAGATCTTCAAAAATGCAGATTTATCAAGTATTTTTATACAGAAAATTTGTGACAGAAGTTTATTTGCGCCATGTTCAGAAAATCGTAACTTGGTCGATTTTCATTGTATTGAGCTGGTTCCGGCGCCAAAATTTTAAAAATTAAGTTGGCTACATTTTCAAAGGAGATATAGAGTTTGAATGGTATCAAAAAGGCCTTTGTTTTTTGCCCAGAGTGCGCATGACGCGCCGAAAATCTTGAATGCTAAATATTATTTCATCTGGGTCGAAACTTCGAAAATTCATAACTCCGTCAATTTTTATCGGACTGGGTCCATATTTTTACACAAGGTCACTGACTCAGAGATCTAAAACTTTTCTTCTAAAGTTGGGACCGGGTTATGCTCCGATCAATACCAGTTTTATTGAAGAACGTGTCAGAGTTGACACTGAAGCCCAAAATAAGTATGTTTGAGGCAAAACTTCAAAAATTCATAACTAATTCACCGTTTATCCGATTGAGCCCATTTTTGGACAGGAGTTAGTTCTCGATGTAGGCTAAATTTTGTTTTCAAATTTCAATTTCAAAAATCTCACTTAAGCCTCTGCGATTTAGCCTAGAACGTGACGGACTCAAGTGAATAAAAATCTACACTATTGCTTGTGGTTATTGAAGGCCCAATTGCACATTCAAAGCCCATATCTTTTCTCTAATTTCCATTATATAATCTCACTTTTTCACACAAACAGGACACGACAAACGAAAAAAACATTTGCCACAATCCTGTCAAAATATCAAATTCTTTCAAGAATCCTAAAAACCTTAAAATCCTTATTACAAACCCCTATCTCACTACAAACAAGCCATTCTTGTTACAAACCCACATCTCAATACTTCTCCAGTAAGGGTAAGGCTGGTTTGTTCTTCATGATCAAAAGGGTATAGAAGTATTCATACATGCCATATCGGTTTTAATATTGGAAAATTTCATATATTTGCTTTATTTGTATTTCATGATATAGTAATTTATTTAATGTGTTCATGAGATTCAACACTGCAGATTTAGATAGGATCCCGTGCAGAGTTATTACAAAACGCCGAGGCTAAAACAGAATAAGCACCAATGCATGGCGAGACAGACATCCTGAGAAGGTTAAGCGCGTGAGTTCAATAACCACCCCTATTGGTTTTGGTTTTCTTCCTTTCTATTTATCCTTTTACCTATTTTCATTCTTTCTGTTTAAAACTTTTTTCATAAAATCTAACGTTTTTCACAAACCTTTGATTTTTCATAATTTTTCATAATAAACTCGAATAATTAATTTTAGGTTTTTTTTTAAATTTAATTTTAAGTTTTAAATTAATTTTTGGGTCAACACCCACCCCTGACATTTGCATTATTTTTATTTTCTAACCCTATTTTCATTGATGTTTCTTCTCCTATCTATTTTTTGGCAAACTTAATTCTTTTTTATTTTATTTTTAAATTAACCTTTTTTAATTAAAATTAATTAGGTTTTTTAGATTATTTTTTAATTAACCATTTTTTTAAATTAACCTTTTTTTTAATTCGAACTAATTAGGATTTAGGTATTTTAATTAACTTTTTCCAAAATTAACATTTTTTTATTAATTAAAATTAATTAGGTTTTAGGTTTTTTTATAAACCTTTTTTTTCAAAATTAACGTTTTTTTAGTAATTAAAATTAATTAAGTGTTTTAGGTTTATTTAATTAATTATCATAAATCATTTTTTTCATAAAAAATCGCCAAAACATTTTTTTTTCTATTGTCATCTTATTTTTATTTTCCTAGATAAAGTGTATAGGGCGCGTTCAACTGTAATAGCGTAGCTTTATTTTTCCCGCATTTTTTTAATCATTATCATGTAATTGCTTCCGGGATGTAATAGTTTTAGAATTTCTTTTCCGTACTCTTCACTATTATGTAACTACCCAAAGCTCTGTAATAGCTTAGCTTTACATTTTCGCCTTTACCTTCTGCTACTATATTTTATGCAATGCTTAGATTAATAGGATTGTGTGGAAAGATAAAAATAAAGGATAGACAACCCTAATTGTAAGATAAATATAACTGAAAAAACACACTGTTCCACACTTGCACCCCTAGGGTACTCCCCACTTGGTTGCCTTAGAAAACAATGGTCATGTCCCTCGAACGTAGGGATATCTTAGCAAAATACCCTCAATCTAAATCATCATAAAGATCATAGTCCCTTAATGTCCCTCGAGTTGCCTATGAAAAATGATCTTGTCCCTCGATGTTGCCTATATAATGACAATCCCTTCGAAATGATAAGGTATCCTTACATGTTGCCTTCAATGACCATTACGTTCCTTTCGATAGTCCCTCAAACATCCAACGAATAGGGTTACCTACTCACTAATAGTAGGATAACACAATCTAAAGGATAGGAAGAAAAGAACACCTTTTTTCGAGTAGGTAGATAACTGTTAGGTACTTGCTCAAAACAACAAATCTTTTACACCATACACTTTCAAACAAACTTTCAAACTAAAGTTTTCAAAACACTTTATCACACCCTTGAGGACTGATACAGGGGTTACCATAAAGTGAAATGCCGCACTAAGGCATTTTCAAAACAGTTTTCAAAACAACTTCGTCACACTCTTGAGGATAGATACAAGGTTTATCACGAAGTAAGCAAAACTTTTTCAAAACAAGCACACACAAGAAATTTTAAAAATGAGCAAAGTACCTAAGAGCCCGTGGAAAACCACGGATAGAAAGGGTGCTAACACATTCCCTTTCTATAATCTACCCCCCGTACTCAAAAACATCTCGAAAAAGGTTTTTTCTGTTCTTTTTCCCTTTTCCTTTGTTGGATAAAATAAAAGTCGGTCGCGACTCTTGCTTACCGCGACATTTTGCGAACAAAAAACACAAACCAGTATTAACAGTCGGTTCTGCCACCGTATCACACCTTGAGAATTTGAAATGAATGATATACTTAATAAAAATCTAATGAAACTTGTTGTTGAGAGGCTTTGATTTTATCAATCTTCTAATGAGTTTTCAAATGCAAGTTTCAAGATGGTCATTTAACTAACCTATAATTTTTAACTCATTAACAATTGACTTTATTTTCATGCTTTTACTTTATGCTTTTACTTTAAGCACTATTTATTTTAGCATTTACATCTCATGTTATTTTCAACTTTGCTCACTTGAGCATTTATCTTTATGTCTTTTTATTTTGCTCACTTGAGCTTTTCATTTTCTTTTTGAAGATACCTCTAATCAACTTGAACAATAAAAAGCTTTAATGTTACTTGGACTATTTGGTTACTATCCTTGGCATGATGGAGTTATGATCTTCTTGGAATTAGGAGTAGAGACCTTGACCTACCTTAAGACCTTGTGACTTCTATTGATATTTTTTCTGGAGTTCTTGGGGTTTACCCCAAGATATTGGGTTGTTTGTTTTCTTTGTGTGCAGGTTATTCTGATTATGTGCTTTGTCTGTGATTGGGTATTCATCTGTATACAGCCGTTACTCTGCCCAATTTTTGTGAAGACTTAATGCTTTTGAAGTTTGGTATTCTTAAGAGTTTTGATATCTTTGCTTGCTTGGTTTCAATCCAAAGGATGCGAATTCTACATTGAATCATTATGTCAAGTGTTGGCTTCTTGTTTATTAGACGGTTCTTTTTCCCTAGATTTTACCTTATGCTTTAGGATAGTCCCTTCATCTCCTCCCATCTTCTTTAATTTCAAAAATCTTCTCCCTCATTTCCAAAACTATTCTTGTTTTCTAAAACTTGAATCACTTTCACAATAAACTTAGACTTAGGTCCATGCATTTTCAAAAATATTTTCTTTAATCAAATTTTAAACAACTTAACAATACTTTGACATTTTTGTGAGAATACTAAAAGTCAATCAATCTCATTCAAACCATTTTGTCACTTTGGCTTTAGTTTAAAAATTTTCTCAAAAGATTAGACTCTTGTCAATCCTTGTAGTGACGCGAACTACTATACTTCTATGATATATAGTGAAGCGAGATATTTTCCACTTGGGTGTTGAGCGAGGATTTATTGATTTTAAAATCCAAGCCATATCCTCCACTTTGAGATGATGCAAATTCTCCTTTCTCATAATCGTGGGTAGTAAGTATGTTTTCCACTCGGATATGACGATGATGTCTCGTCTCTTAAAATTAACCAACACATTTGTGTTTTAAAATTTTTAAAGGTGAACTACGAGTACCTTGATCCCCTATTGCACAAAAGGTGGTACATAGGCACTAAAGGTTCGCAACCATGGCAGGTGAAAAAATTGTAAAAAATACTTCTTTTCTCATCCTCACAATCTATTTTTTGTATACAACACTTATAGCCAAAATACACAAATTTTCAAAGAGGTTCCTGCGGAGTACCGTATATGTTTATGGTGATAATAACTTCCCTTTGCATAACCAAATCACGAACTTATATTCTCTCCCCCTTCTTTTTGGGTTATTCTCTCTTTTCCCATTCCTTTGGAAACAATAAAGCGCAGTGACGATTTTTATTTGATCTATGCGAGTCAAGTCAATCCAATGGCTTAGTCTCAACATTTCTACCGCTACAGTATGCACATGATTTGAAGAGAAATTTGATTTCTCTTGGTGAATTCGACAAGAAAGGGTATGGTTTCCAAGGAGAGAAAAGTATCCTAAGAGTCACGAAGGGGTCAAAGAAAGTCTTAAGAGGCGTGAAGAAACATGGCTTGTATACCCTTGAGGCTGAAATTGTAAGTGGTTTAACAAATGTTACATCCATGAAAACTTTGTCGAAGACAAAAATTTGGCACATGAAATTGGGCCATATCACTGAAAGGGGTCTGGTCGAATTGGGGAAACAAAATTTGCTTGGGGGAGACAAAGTCAAAAAGCTGAAGTTTTGTGAACCATGTGTACTTGGAAAATCTTGCAGAACGAAGTTCAACAAAGGTAAACAAAGAACACATGAATCCCTTGATTACATCCATGCTGATCATTGGGGACCTGCAAGGTGTCCATCACATTCAGGAGCAAGGTATTTTCTATCCATAATAGATGATTATTCCAAAAAGTTATGGGTTTTTATCCAGAAGACTAAGGATGAATTTTTTTTGAGAATTTCAAAAGTTGGAAAACTCTGGTCAAAAATCAAACTGGCAGAAAGGTCATGAGGTTGAGAACCGACAATGGCCTTGAATTTTACAATGAGGATTTCGACAACTTTTGGGCTGCCTCTAGTATTGCAAGGCACAGGACTACTACAGGCACTCCACAACAAATTGGTTTGGCTAAAAGGTCTAATCAAACTATTTTAGAGAAAGTTAGATGCATGTTAACTAGTGCTGGGTTAAAGAAGGTGTTTTGGGTTGAGGCTGTTTCGACAGTAACATATCTGATAAAAAATGTCCTTCAACTGTGTTAGATATGAAGACACCTGAAAAAGTTTGGTCGGGACATCCACTAGATATCGATAAACTGAGAGTATTTGGCTGCGTAGCCTATGCTCACATTAGGCAAGACAAGGTCGAATCTAGAGCTCTAAAATGCATGTTCATGGGATACCCCAAAGAAGTCAAAGCTTATAGACTATAGTGCCTAGAGCCAGGTCACAGGAGGTGTATTACCAGTCGAGATGTAATTTTCAATGAAGCTGAAATGGATTTCAAGAAAACTGATGATGTTGGTCGAAGTGCACAAATATTTGACGAAGAGATAGAACAAGGAGAAATTCCTGTTGAGGTGGAGCATATTGATGCTGAATTGCGTATCCCAGATGAAGTCGAAGAAGAAGTAGAAGATACTAAGGAAGTTGAGGAAACTGTCGATGACTAACTATTATCAAGAGATAGGTCGATGAGAGTCATCAAGCCACCTCAGAGACTTAGGTATGCAGATCTTATAGCTTATGCCTTAATCTTTGCAAGTGAGGTTCTAGACGAAGAACCTAGAGACCATAAGGAAGTTATGAGGAGTCGAAATAAGGTTGAATGGCTGAAGGTCACGGATGATGAGATGAAATCTCTTCATGATAATAATACTTGGGAACTTATCAAAAAATCTGCTGGAGCAAGGTTAGTCAACTATAAATGGATTTTCAAAGTTAAGAAAGGAATTGAAGGAGTGGCGTCGAAAAGGTACAAGGTAAGGTTGGTTGCAAGGGGTTTCACTCAGAAAGAAGGTGTCGACTTTAATGATGTGTTTTCTCCTGTTGTGAAGCACGGGTCCATTCGAATGTTGCTTGCCATGGTGGTACAGTTCGACCTTGAATTGGAACAAACAGATGTGAAATTTGTGTTTTTGTATGGTGATCTAGATGAAACAATCCTGATGATGCAACCTGAAGGGTGTATCGAAAAGGGAAAGGAAGATTAAGTTGAATAGATCTTTAAAAAGGCTGAAACAATCTCCTCAACAGTGAAATGGGATATTCATAAGTTCATGGCACACATAAGTTTCGTTAGAAGTCAGGTCAACCACTGTGTTTACTTCAGATTCCGTTCTGGTAACTTTTTTATTATTTTGTTACTTTACATTGATGATATTCTCATAAAAAGCAACAATGTTGAAGATGTAATGAGGGTAAAGGATGAACTCAATAAGGATTTCGAAATGAAGGATTTTGGAGTTGTATCCTAGATTCTTGGGATTGACATTTGAAGAGATAGAAAGTAGTCGAAATTATGCTTATCTCAAAAGGCATACCTACGGAAGATTCTTAGCAAGTTTGGTATGTTGAAATCAAAGCCTATTGTAACTCCAATAAACCCTCAATTCAAGCTGAGTATATATTAGTGTCCCAATACTGAGGTCGAAAGAGCTTATATGAATAGCATCCCATATGCTAACATAGTGGATTCTTTGATGTATGTTATGATCTGTACTAGACCTGACATAATATATGCAGTAAGTCTTGTAAGCAGATACATGGCGAATCCTGGAAAGGCTCACTGGAAAGTATTGAAGTAGATTCTAAGGTACATAAATGGGTCTATGAACAGAGTCTTAATTTATGGTGGAGCCTTGGGTGAAGATAGTAAAGCAGTAATCGAAGGGTATGTCGACTCTGATTATGCAGGTTGTATGGATTCCAGAAAATCTATTTCTGGATATGTTTTCACTATGTTTACCACAACAATTAGTTGGAAAGTAACACTTCAGAAGGTTGTTGCCTTATCAACCATTGAAGCAGAATATATTTCCCTCACTGAAGCTGTGATAGAAGCATTGTGGCTTGAAGGTTTTGCTAAGGAGCTAAAAATTTAAGGTCAAGTTATCACTGTTAAATGTGATAGTCAGAGTGCAATACACGTGTCAAAGAATTCAGTCTATCATGAGCGAACCAAGCACATCGATGTGAGGATGTATTTCGTGAGAGGGGTAATCCAGCGTGGAGAAGTCCAGGTGTTGAAGGTTTCGACAGGTCACAATGTTGCTGATATGATCACCAAGATATTACCTAGTTGCAAGTTTTTCCATTGTATGTAGTTGATAAAGCTGCATGAAGAAAGCTAGGTTGTTCTTTGATATTACAGTTTGTTCTAAGGTGGAGATTTGTGAGATATTTGATCGAACTCTATTGAGTCGAAGAGTAGCTTCTGGTTTGATTGGATGTATACATGTCGTCGAAGTATGTTCACATACTGGTATCGAAGACCTACATACTGTAGTCGAAGTGTGTTCTAGTATGTGAGTGTCGAAATGCTAGGGTTGTTGGTATTTCGAATTGGACCTGTTTGTTATGTCCAATTGTTTGGGTTAACTTGTAACTTAAGTTACCTTGTAATGGGTATTTATGAAATAGCTCATTAGTTTAGTATGTTAGATTTATTATAAATAGCATATTAGTCTCTCATCATTGCATACTGCAAATCCTAATTTAGGGTGAGAGAAGTTATTTGTTATTGTTGAGTACTTTAAATTTGACTTAAAGAGAAAGTAAAGAATAACAGTTATAACCAATTCCTTGTGTTATTCTTGTTTTTCCATCTTTTCTATCCTAATTGTTTCTTGATCATAAAGAAATCATTTATATTTTGTTTCAAAGGTATCATTTTCACAACAGAAAAAGTTTTTGTGAAGCATATTTTAAGTGAAAGAGATGTGTGACTCCCTTTCTGTCTAACTATGTATCATTTGTATGATTTTTAATTAAATAAGAGTTGTGAGGTTTTATTGTGCTACACAGAAGCCACAATATACTTCTCTAAGAAGGACACAACTGGCATCCTTCCTCGCAATGATGACACCAGGCTAAAAAGCCTTCTCATAAACTACGAAAGTGAAATTTTGTTTTATGTAAGACAAATGTTGGACATGATGTCTAAGCCAGTGTGTTCAACATCTTATACCAGATTTAACAGATAATAGAAAATAAGATGATAAATGATAAAGCATTAAAAAACACAAGAAATTGGTAACCTAGTTCGGTTCAATATCACCTACGTTTGAGGGGCTTTCAACATAAGAAAGGGAATTCACTCTCAATATTATTAGTACACAAAGTGAGGACGAACATGTTGAACCCCGACAAACTTTCACTCCCCCCCGTCTCTCTTTTATATTTTGTTTAGAATTGTAGGTTTAGGTTTAAAGTTTTCTCATAAATGACACGTTTTAGATTTTACCACATTCGTAGCTATTTTGTGTATAATAATTAGGCCGGTGTTAGATCAAAATTCTAAACATTCTCACTTCTAATTAAATTTAAAAAATATATTAAAAGATTTCTTATTCAACTGAAAAGTTTCAGTTTACATTGATTTGATCTCTTCATATATCGCTCATTTTGTATCTAGTTTAATTGTATACTACGATGAATCAAATATCATATATTTTGCAGGAAAATTTTGCTATGCCTACCCATTTTCATCGAGATCTGACTTTAAAAAATAAAAAATTTAAATTGGTCTTTTTGAGAATGAGCTATTCAACCCCCTCCCCCTTTAAAGATGGTGGCTTTTTCTTATCAATTTTTGCAAGGTAGACTCACTTCTAAGGAGAACTTGTTCAAAAGGGGAGGGGTGATTCTTGATACTAATGGGATCTCTTGTCCCATGTATGGTGGGTTACTTGAGTCAGTATCTCATATTTTTTTCCACTTGTTAGTTAGCTTTGACTATTTGGTATAAGATATTTTTTTCCACTTGTTAGTTATTCCTAGTGATTATAGACTTCTATTTGAGTTTTTTCTCTCTCTCTCTCCAAGCGATAGGGCTAAGTCTAGGGATAATATTTTTATGTTTTGGCATATCGTTGTCGGGTCAATTTAGAGAATTTGTTATGATGATATTTTTAACCGTGTTCCAACAACTGTGAAAGAAAAATGGAAAAGAAGAGTATTTTTTTTAGTTCAAAAATGATTTCTAAATAAAATAGAGGTGTATACTTTTTCTAACTGACTTGAAAACTCTATCATCTACCTTAATATATATATATAGTGGATCGAGTCCTTTTCTTGATTATGAGATTGGTAATTCTGGTTGTGAATTTATAGTTCTCCCTTGACGGCCTCATCTATTGATGGTAATTTTACGAGTCAAGGATCTAACTTGAATCCTATGGATGAGATTTTAGTTTTCTAATGTGAGATTCATATGCGTGTTTAGTTGTTTTGGTACATTTGCCGTTAAATTTTTTTTTAAATTTTGCTAGCCATTTTGAAAACCCAAAAAGTGTTACACTAATCATTACATATGTAAAGTCCATTCTGTGTTAAGAATATCCCAAAAATAACGTTTGACTAAATAATAAGTACTTTTTATTTTCATTCTATTTTAGGAAAAATAAACCGTTTCTAGACAAGGTGAGAGATAAGAGGTTGAGTTGGAACAAACATGATTATCCATCTATATGATCAACCATTGGTTGTAAACAAAAACTTCCATAATCCGTTGACAAATTCTTCTCTCTCTTGGTTTGGTGTGGTTTGATGCATGTGTAGTGCCACTTGTGATCAACCACGTCTCCTTTATTATTATCCATAAGAAAATTTCATTGGACTTGAATTGAGCTAGGGTTTGATATTGTAGCATTTTTTTTGGTGAGAATCAATGGGATCGTGTCTCTCAGGAGCTTCTTCAGCTCCTTCTCCTCATAATAATTATCATGATTCTTCTTCTTCTTCATCTTCGAGAAGAAACTATTCGCGTGATTCGAGTGCGGAAATGAGGTTGCACAGAGTTCCTGGAAGAGTTTTCTTGAATGGTTCATCTCCTTTTGCGTCGTTGTTTTGTAGACAAGGTGGCAAGGGTGTAAATCAAGATGCAATACTTCTTTGGGAGGTATTACAAAATTCACGATATTATTTATCTTCATTCTTCTATGTAATATGCTATTTGATCAAATAATGAATGGATTTTTCAGATGTTTGGTGATGCGGATGATACTGTATTTTGTGGTGTGTTTGATGGACATGGACCACATGGACATGTGGTTGCGAAGAAAGTTAGAGATTGTTATCCTTTAAAGATAATGGAGGAATGGAATTCACGTCGCCGCGGTGATGATGATGATGGTGGTAAAACTAGTAACAATAACAAGGATGATATTTTAAAGATGATGAGAGAATTGTTTTTGATGGCGTCTAAGTTTGTGGACAAAGAACTCAAACTTCATTATGCCATGGAATCTTTTGGAAGTGGGACTACAGCTGTTACATTGTTCAAGAAGGTATGCATGCTATTTCATTTCAATAAATAAACATTCATTGAAGCATTCCTCACTCATTCTTCTTGTTTCAGGGCCAAGAACTAGTAACAGCAAACGTAGGAGACTCTAGAGCTGTTTTAGCAACCCTAGATTCAAATGGTTCTCTTAAACCACGTCAGTTGACGACCGACCTCAAACCAAATCTTCCAAGTATGTTATAATCTATTCATCGCATCTTCTTGTTGCATGCACAATATAATCTTCTTCTTTATCTACTTTCCTTGTGTGTTTATTAGGGGAACTCGAAAGAATAAGAATTTGCAAAGGAAGAGTTTTCGCTCTCAACAACGAATCAGATGTTGCTAGAGTTTGGCTACCAAAAGTCGATTCTCCAGGCCTAGCCATGTCGCGTGCTTTCGGTGACTTTTGCCTTAAGAACTTTGGACTCATATCTGTCCCTGAAGTTGCCTATCATCGCCTCAATAACCAAGACCAGTTTGTTGTCTTGGCCACAGATGGTATATGGGATGTTCTGTCTAACAAAGAAGTTGTCAACATTGTGGCATCTGCTCCACGAGCTTCTGCGGCTAAACAACTTGTTGAATCAGCTGTTCAAGCATGGAAGACGAGGCTTCCAACTTCTAAGCTTGATGATTGTTCTGCAGTTTGCCTCTTCTTTCATCCAAACACCAATAATACCCCTAAGAGAAACACTAGTACAACTGTGGGAGAGAAAGGAGTAATAGAATCACATGACAAAACAAAACAAAGGCACCAATAGCAGATGATGTTCATCTCTCAATCTTCACTCTTTTTTTATTAAGGTTGGGAGTTTTAGTTTTGTTGGTTTTTCTTTTAATAGTCTTTTCATCATTAGTTTTGTGTGTATAGTTGATAGGTTATGTGGATTTTTTTGTAAATCCAAGACTCTTTTTTAGACATTTTTTTAGTTTATCAACACACTTTCTTTTGTATTGTTTTCTTAGTTTACAAACATTTAGCGGTTTAACATGCATTATAGAAAAATTGAATTCGTTGGATATAGGTACCATAGTAAAAAATGTTTTGAAAATATCCTAAAATTAGATTTAAACCAGCATGATTCGCGGTTGTTAATTAATTTTTATTTGTTTCGTATTGAATTTTAATTATGTTAAAAAAATTTAGTAAATATGGATCACAAATTTATATTATAATAATTTATTATGAATTATAATCGAGACAATTATTTAAATTAATTACAAATAAAAATTTACATTTTATTTAAAAGAAATTTTGTTTATGTAAGTTGAAAGTGGCATACAAAATTTTATCTTATAAATTTAAATAATTTTAAACGATAACGATAACAATTTATATTCTATTTTAATTCTAATATATTTTTTAAAATTTGTCTCTCTTTTATATATTTAATTATAAGCTAATTATATGTAATTATCTTTAATTTTAAATATAAATTAAATTTTATTTTCAGTTATTACCGAATAAACATTCAATAACTTTACAAATTTATGTCTATAACATCAAATTGAGAGTGTTGTATTTTCTATTATATTTTTACATCAATTGAGAGTAATTTAATTCTGAAAAATTGCGGAATACATGCTTTAACATTAAAAATATTTTTAAGTGTTGTTTTTGTTGTATGATTTCAAAAAAATAAAAATAAGGATATTATAAAGGAATATTTAATTAAAAATGATCAAGAATCTCTTTATTTTAAATATTAAAATAAGGATGAATTATTGTAAAGGGTTGAACTCCAAACTATTTATTAATATGCAAGAAAAGAATATATATGATTTTTGCGATATATTTTTAAAATTAAACGTTAAATTTAATATCGTCATAAATGATAGTACTATTTATTTAAAACATATGATGAATAAGTATCATCTCATTATTTTTTTTTCAAAAAATTAAAAGATTCTAAAATTATATTAAAAATACTAAGAAAAAAATATATCAAAATATCTTTTGTTTCTTTTTTATAATTAAAAAATTATTTTAAGACAACTATGAATAGTATTCTATAAAGATTATGAAAATAATATATATGGGAAAATTAGTTCTATGTTGAAAAATGACTTGTTGAGATATAATTCAAATTGAATTATATTTGTTTAATAATGTATTACATTAAAATAGTAATAATAAGTTTATTGTGAATAAATTAATTTGATATTTTTTGAAATAATAAAAGTTAATAAATAAATATTATATTATTGTATTTTTGCATTTGCAAGGATTCGAATCCATGAATTTCTATAGAGAGTAACAATATATTTTAAACTTTGAAAATTAAAAATAGATTATAAGAGATGTCACGTAGAAAAATAAATGATGTGATATAAAAAAGAGCTAAAATATTCTAATATAGAAGTTGAAGTGTTGCAAGATAATTTAATGTATTAGATTTAATAGATATAAATAGACAAATAAATTATATGATCTAATATATAATTAAATATTGATAAAATAAAATATTATTAGATGATTAATCAAAAGTTCAATAACTTAATTTCCACTTATGATAGATATTTTATAATATCTAACAATAAAATATACTAAACGACTTATAACATGCTTTAGAAAGGCTTCAATTGCATTCACTACTAGGAAAAAACCGTATCTGTCCCGATCCTAGTCAGAAAACTCTCATGGTCCAAAAAATAGATCCTAGCCAGAAAACTCTCATGATCCAAAAAACTATAAACATTCTTTTCTGATAGCTTGTTATTACAATCCTAATCCATTACTGTTAAAAAATACTTTGACTGAAATGGTTTTTACCTCAATTGAAGTGTTGTGATAATTTAGGATGTTATGGAATGTGCGTCATTTTTTCTTTTAAGTTATTGGCAGGTGTGAAAAACTGAAAAGTGTGTCATTCTCTTCTTAGTTAGGAGGTTAACTGAGCATAAATTTCTCACTTTTCCTCTAAATTGAGTTAATTGAAGGGATAAGGTTTAAGAGACCACTTTTATTAGGGGGTGTTCACGGTGTAGTTTGAATAATTTTAAAGTAAAAAATCATTCAAACCATAATAGAAAAAAACGTGTGATTTAATTAACTTTTAAAAATAAAACTAAATTAAATCAAATTAGTGCGGTTTAAATTGATTTGGTTGATTTAATTTATAAAAAAAAACTATTGAGTCATACATATACATATAGAAGAAAATATAATTATGTGTTTAACCGATCATATATTATTATAAAAAAATTATAATTTATCAAAATAAGTTTATAATTTAATACATAAAATTACGTATTATAATTTTATCTAAAACTAAAGAACGATATATATAAAATTATATTTTTAAATAAATATTATACAAAGAATATAATAAAATATATTTTATAAAAATAATATTTATAAATGGATAATATTTTATTTTTTATAATATATATATATCTAAAGAATTAAAAAAAAATATGTTAGTTATTAAGATTTTATAATACAATACGATTTGATTTGATTTAATTTGATTTGTAAAATATAAATCGTAAATTAAATTGAATCACGCAGTTTCGTTAGAAAATAATTCACACTTATTAGAACTAAATATGATTTTTTATAATTTTAATTTAGTTCGGTTCGATTTTACGATTTTTTATTACTTCAATTTGATTTTGAATAGTCTATTTTTCCCATCAATTGACACTATTAACCACTATGAAACTCTTGTATATTAAAAATACTTTTTAAGTTTACATGTTTTTGGTTATAATTATCCAATAAAAACTAAAGCATTAAAAAAGATATTTATTTGAGCAGAGAATTTACACCTGTCAAGAAAGCTAGTAACCATCCAGGAAATTATAATCAAATAGAAAATATATTTTAAAAAGTGTATGAAAAAACCAAAACATAAATACAAGTTCAATAAAATGTTTTCACCCCTGCTACATTTGCGAATCATAAAAGGTACTGTAATAAAGAATAAATGGGAAATTCAACTTATCTCACATTTTAGATATGTCATTTATTGTCCTATGTCATAGGAAGAGTAAATATGACACTAGATTTTAAGCTAGCAATATAACTTATTATTATAAACACAATATTATCCATATGTTATATCATTTTGTAAGAATATAAATGATAAATGACGATAATGAAAATTAAAAATTACAAAACAAAAGATTATCTAACCTAGAAAATAAAAGAATGAAGAGACTATTGAGACTACTGTATCTAGTTAGATGAACAATGATATATGTGATATGTTTCACAATATAAGTGGATGGCTTTGGAGCACTTTATAGGGTGTGTTCAATTTTCTTAAATTTACCCCATTCTCTTCTACTCGACTAGCATTCAAACACCACTAAGTTAAAAAGTTTCCATATGTTATATCATTTTGTAAGAATATAAATGACAATAATGAAAACTAAATATTACAAAATAAAATATTATCTAACCAAAAATAGAATAATGAAGAGACAATTGCACCTAGCTAGATGAACAATGATATATGCAATATACTTCACAACATAAGTGGATGACTTTGGGGCACCTTTTAGGGTATGTCCAGACTTCTTAAACTTGTCTCATTCTCTTCTACTCGACTCGCATTCAAACACCGTTATGTTAAAAAGTTTCCCTATGTTATATCATTTTGTAAGAACATAAATGACGGTAATGAAAAGTAAAGATTACATGACAAAAGATTACCTAACAAAAAATAGAATAATAAAGAGACAATTGCACCTAACTAGATGAACAATGATATATGCAATATTCTTCACACATAAGTGGATGACTTTGGGGGACCTTTTAGGGTATGTTCAGGTTTCTTAAACTTACCTCATTCTCTTTTACTCGACTTGCATTCAAACACCACTAAGTTAAAAAGTTTCCATATATTATATTATTTTGTAAGAACATAAATGACGATAATGAAAACCAACGATTACAAAACAAAAGATTACCTAACCACAAATAGAATAATGAAGAGACAATTGCACATAACTAGATGAACAATGAGAAATGTAATATACTTCACAACATTAGTGGATGACTTTGGGGAATCTTTTAGGGTATGTTTAGGCTTCTTAAGCTTGCTGCATTCTCTTCTACTCGACTCACATTCAAACACTGCTAAGTTAAGAAGTTTCCATATGTTATATCATTTTATAAGAATATAAATGACGATAATGAAAACTAAAGATTACAAAATAAAAGATTACCTAACTTGAAAAATAGAATAATAAAGAGACAATTGCACCTATCTAGATGGACAATTATATATGCAATATACTCCCTCACTCTCACAATAAATGCAATATACTACTTCACAACATAAGTGGATGATTTCAAGCCACATTTTAGGGTATGTTCAGGCTTCTTAAACTTGTCTCATTCTCTTCTACCTGGCTCACATTCGAACACCGCTAAGTTAAGAAGTTTTTTTTATATGCAAAATTATACTTCCTTTAAGTTTTTTTTGGCAGGTAGGTCCTTTAAGTTTTTTTTTGTAACAACTTGGTCCTTTAGGGTGATTTCAACATCATTTTTCTCACATTTTGAACATTTAGAAATTTGTGACTGTTGTATTTCTAGTTGTACTTCATCATTTTCATACCACTCAAAATTATTACATCCACAATTAGCACATTCACCCTGTTAAAAAGGGTAACAATGTGCTTGTTTGGTAACTTGAAGGACCAAGTTGTTACAAAAAAAATTAAAGGAGTAACCTATTACAAAAAAAAACTTAAAAGACCTCTGGTACAATTTTACCTTTCCTATATTTGGAATGAACAGTTCAACCTTGAATTAATACTCAGGGTAATTGTGCATACGTCACTTTTTGGTTTTCGATGACAACAACGAAGTTTGCTTTGCGTTATCTACATTGATTTCTTTCATCATCAAGATAAGAGATATTTTTAAGAGGTTCATCGATAATTCAAGTGATCTAATCAGTTAACATGGGGGGTGTAACTAGTTATAGTTGATGGAAAAGCACTTCTCCAAAGGGAAAAAGCACTTTTGAGTTGACGTTAATCAGTTACACATACACGTTAACAGGTTAGACATGTTATGCATTTTTTATTATGTAGAAGCTGTAATCGGTAAACCCATTGTGTTAACCAATTACGATCCTGAGTTTTGGCTTTTTATTGTAATTATATGATTTGTTTTAGGTCCCAACCATTTTGTAACACTTGTATAAATACCTTGGAGGCATCATCATCTCGGGTTAATGCAATTATTCATTCTCACCATCAATTCTCTCTCTCTCTCTCTCTCTCTCTCTCTCTCTCTCTCTCTCTCTCTCCCTCTCTCTCTCTCTCTCTCTCTCTCTCATTCCCTTCTCTCTCACTATCTTTTTCTCCACATTCAATAAACCCTCTGATGAAATGCAATTTAGGGTTGTAAAGTATTTTCTTTCGTCTCCACAGGGATTGATGCGATACTACTATCGTTTCACAGTTTCTATAATTTTAAGTTAAGTTTCTTGAGGGTTTTTGTTGCGAAAAGTATTTTTTGCATTTGACAAGTAAAAACGGTAAAAGATTTAGGTTTTAAACGGTTAAAGAGACATGTCAAGATTAGATTTCATTAACCTATTTCATATGTATTCAAATAATCTAGCACGTGAACTTGTTCATAATCAATATAATCATGTATCACTCATCAACGCGACTTATGTCTAACCGATCTTGTGGTTTTTACTGTATTATTTAATCGACGATTCCTCAGCCTATTAAACATAATAACATTAAGCTTTGATACATGTGAATATCAAATCCAAATCTATGTCTATAGTTTTGCTTTTGATAGATTATAACTTAGGTCAAGACTTGAGAAATACTTGTCAATAATGATTCAAACCATAGATATAACATACATGCAAAGATAATCATATATATTGATCATAAATTTTTTCACATACAAAAGATTAAGAGAAATACATATTTTATTGGCTAACTACCTCTAATCTTTACGCCAAGTGTTTAGCTACACATCATGTAGCTTTCTTTACAAAAAATGGAAAGAGATGAATGAGCATCCAAGTTGAGAGATCAAACAAGAATGCGTATTCAACTCTGATTAATCGATTATATTCTTTTGTAACTTGTTTTTTCTTACACAAGGTTTTTTAGGTCAGAAAGTATGAGAAATTGGACTGTAACCCCAAAAATATCTAACATGAACGTTTATATACACATTCTGAAAAAGATTGATTTGCTCGGTACCCAAAAGTTTCGCCCAACAAATTTCCACTTTACTCAGCTGCCAGTGCACTGAATCAACCCACACTGGCCCAAAATATCAGCATTCGCCCGATGAGCACAAGCCTCGCCTGGCGAAATCCTTTCTCCAAGAGCGCCCAACGAACAAGCCCTGAAGTTTAAAATTAGAAGCTACTAGAATTTTTCATTTTTTAGCTCGGTCGATGACACAACCTTGCCTTCCCTCCCAGTTTGCATGGTGAATTTTCCCTGGCTCTACATTTTTGCTTTGCTTCAATTCTTTCATTTTTGAGCTTGTATTTGTGGCACTATTGTTCCTGTTTTGCTACACAATTAACACACACTTTACATATACCACAATAATATACATTAACACTATATTCAAGCAAACATGGGGACTTCATTGATCATAAACATTAAAAATAGCTTTAAAATGCCAAGATTTGGTATGGAAAAATAGACATATTTGACACTTATCATCCTTAATTGTTCACCAATTATGTGATTGTATGTTCTAACATTTAGCATCAAGAGTCTAGTTCGGATCCATAAACATCTATTGTACAACATAAATCATGTCTCTAATGATAGAGTCTCTACAAACCTACCAACCCTTAATGCGAAGAATTATGATAAATGGTGCAAGCAAATGAAGTTGTTGTTTGGCTACCAAGAATTTTCTTGAAGTCATCAAGAATGGGGTAAATCCCCTTGCCGAATGTGAAATGGATGCATAGAGAGAAATGCATAAGGAAGAAAAAAATAAAGATTACAAAGTGTTATTCTTGATCCATCAATGTGTGGATGGTGACAAGTTTGAGAAAGTTCGTGATTGCGAGTCGGCAAAGGAAGCATGGGAAATCTTGGAAAAGGAATATGCAAGGGTTGATAAGGTAAAGGTGGTGATGTTACAAAATCACAAATGTCAATTTGAATTGATTCAAATGTAGGAGAAATAGAAAATCAACGATTATGTGATGCAATTTACGCGATTGCTGAATCAAATTAAGTCTCGTGGATAAACTATTTTGGAGCAGAATGTTGTGTCGAAGATCTTGTGTTCTTTGACGATAAGATTTGAAAACATTGAAGTGGAAATTAAAGAGTCAAAATATCTTGTGACGTTGAGCAAAACAAGCTTAAAAGCTCTCTTGAGGCTCATGAGCAAAGGATGGATGAGAGAAATAACGACAAGGAAAAGGTGGAGATCACTTTACAAGAACGATTCAATGAGAGTAAAGGGAATTTTCATAATTTTGGTGGAAAAATTTTCCAAAATTTGAAGAGTTTGACTTACCAAAAGGGTGAGAGCAGCTGCAGCAAAAATTCTAGTCAAGGTAACTTTAGAGTCGAGTGAAGTATGACAAGAGTAAGGAGAAATGTTACAATTATCAAAAGTTCGGTTATTTTGCAAGAGAATGCAACACGGACAAGATACAATCTGAAGGATATTAAGCACTGGTTACGAGACAAGAGGTGGATGATGATAATACACTCTTGGTCATGATTACAGGAGGTGAATACAACAGCAGTAGGCTACTGGGCAGCAGTAGTAGTTTCAGGAATGTTGCAGAAACGTTTGCAGAAGAAAACATTATGGTGATTGTTGATGACACAAAAATATATAGTATATTTGACTTTATTTTCATATGTTTTATTTCCATTTTATTTTCATTTCCAGTATTATGTTAGTATTTTTCCTTTCTTTCAGGAAATTGACTAATCAGGAGCTGTGTGCGAAGTAGCGAAGCAAAACAGGCAAAAACTGAAGATTTGGAGCAAGCTTGCATCTACGGCTACCCTCATGGCGCTCATCTTAGGGTTGCCATAGGTGGTCCACGCACTAACAAGTGTGATGAACAAGCCATGCCCACTTTTTGAGCATGGCGGTCGCCACCCTTTGTAATGGCCAAATGGTTGAAAACGTGTTTGCTTAGCCTCCAAGAGTCCACAAGTGGACGCTATTTTCTCTCTACGACTTTGAAGCAGTTTTTGGCAATTTTAGCGTTTTTGGAACCATATAAATACCCCCTAGTTCCACCATTTTTTTAGCATTTAAGCTTATGCATACTTAAGCCATATACTGTCTAATTGTAAAGCAATATTCTCTTTACAAGGGAGGATTATTGCACCGTCGATTGAGTTTGTATCAAGTTTGGAGCACTCATGTACAAGTTTTATTTCCAAGCATTTTATTTCTTCCATTTACATTCCGTCAAGATTTACTTGAAGTTACTGCAATTGTATCAGATTCAAGACTCTGTTTGGAGAAGATTTTTAATTCATTCACCATTTACTTTACTTTGTCCTATCTTTACTTTCCTACCTTATTTACTTGCATTTATTCTCTTCATCTTTTTACCCATCATTATATTTACCATTGCACTTAAAATTGTTTATGTTTTGTTTTCCATAAACATGTCTAACTAATTTACTAAGTGCTGGGATGTGAGCATCGTAAATAGGTGATGCTCTACATGTTTTCTCTTTAGGATCACCTTTATGGGTTGTTTTGATTTAAACATAATTTTTCTGAACTTATTTGAAATTTGCTTATACGAAAGTGAAACAGTGAAAATGTTGGGTAAGATCGAAAGTCGTCTGACACTAAAGACTAAAATTGGTTTGTTTTTGGTTAACAAATACCGCAAAAGCACTTTGTTAGTTAATTGGGAAGATTTGATATTTCTAGAAGGAGGTATTAAAACTATTTGCGGATGCGTTTATAGGTTTAAGATCCGGTTACCTGAGCGGAAGCCAGAAACCCTTTTAAGTTAAATTTTCCAATCAAAATTACTTTTTGACTTATTTAAGAGTTTAATTTCTTAAAAATAGGTTTACTACTTTGATGCAATAAGCACCTTCCATAAGTGACAATGGCGGGCATAAATTAGAGAGTAAACTCGGTTCTGAATACACGAAAGCAACATTTCGCGTTTATTGTAACTGGTTTTTAATACAGAGTCGCCACCCTTAATTTTAATCCTAAGGAAGGGAATATAAAGGAATAAACCTAAAACAGTTAAGAGATTCTAGGTTTGGACTCAGTCCTATATGAAGGGAAGGTGTTAGGCACCCCTCATCTACCTTGTTCACAAGGATACTAGGTTTAGAAGCGCAATTTTTAGGAAAAAAAGTTTTTATATTTATTAGGGGAACTCGCCACGATTTTAATCGTATGCCTACGTATCCTCTTAGGAGGAATCATAGTCTCATTTCTTAGTTTGCGGTTGGTTTCAGTATTTTTTATGTGTTAATGATATAAAATATCTCATTTAAATGTATGATTAAAAAATAATAATTTAATGTAATAAATAAAATATGTTTGAATGACCTTAGAAAAATAATGTTTATGATTTATAAAATAATAAATATAATATTGAAATTATAAAATAGGAAATATATAATATAAAAATTATAAAATAAAATAATAAAGAAAATTAAATAAAACGTGGTGGTACGGATATAGTTTATTAGTAAAAACGGGGGGTGTTAATAGCATGGGCCTGAATTCATATATTGAATTCAGGCCCAAAAGGCAGGGGGATACATTTTAGAGTTAGTCAGGAAAAGGAGGGTGCGAGCCAGAGGGGGCCCAAGTCCAGATTTTGGATTGGACCCATTAGGCTAAGGGAGGTGTGTTAGTAGTTGTGGTAGCAAAACAAAAATAAAGGGGGGTTGTTTTAGTTAATGGGCTAGGCCCGTGATGGTTTGGGAGGAGCCTGTAGGTTAGCGTGTAGAGAGCGCGTGGGAGGTTATTGTGGGCATGCTGATTGACAGCGTGAGATAGTGATCATGTGGACGTGATGGTTGAGGAAGTACGATAGCAATTAAGGGCGCACACGTACGATTATTATGCATAATATATTTTCACTTTTACAAAATAAAATTATTTCATTTTGTTATTGTTTTATCTTTCCTCTCTCCGCGCTCTCTCTTCTCTCAACAATACCAACCCTAGATCTTACCTGGCGGCGACACTACCTCCCTTTCTCTCCGTCTCCCATCTGTCTTATCTAACAACACCAAAGAACCCTAATCCTCTACCCCAATCGCATCCCCAATTCAGAAAAAAAAAACACACGAACAAGAGTTGTATTTTCGTTACCCTCTTTCACGAATCTGTCTATCCCTCTGTTCCCGTTTGATTCTCTATTCTCCCTTCTGTGTTGTAGGTACAACAACGATGGCTCTAGGGTTTCAGATGTTGAAACCCTAGTTCATACGAAGCAGCGGTGGTGGACGAAGATGGCAAGAGCGATGGCGAGTCTTCTTCTTCTATTACAAATTTTCCTCCTCTGTAATGTTTTCTCCATCGTCAATTTTGTTCCTCCCCTTCTGTAATTTTTTCTTCTGTCAATCTCTTCCCCTTGTAATGATTTCTCCCCTGTAATTTTCTCCTCCCATTGTAATGATTTTTTTATTCGGTTTTATAGTGTTTTTAGAAAAGGTATATTTAGGAAATAGAATAATGAGACGTTATGAGGTGATTGTAATTTAATTTAAATTTGATTCTGTTTGAATTTGTTTCTATTTTAGGCTGATCTTGTTTCTGTTTTAATTTGTGCAAATTAATATTGATTTTGTTTCTGTATTTGACTTCAACATTGAGATACAGTGGGAGAACTGATTTGGGTGTTTTGTGTTTTATCGTAAATTTTACGGATAGCAAGAGTCGCCACCGACTTTTCTTTTATCCAATAAAGGAAAGGGTGAAAAGAACAGGAAAGACCTTTTGAGAATTTTCTTGAGTTCAGAAGGTGTTAGCACCCTTTTCATTCGTAGTTATCTACGGGCTCTTAATTTCTAGCTCACTTTGAAATGCTTTGTGAATGTGTAAGTTTGAAAATATTTTGAAAATGCCTTCGTTCGGAAATTTTGCAATAATTCTCGTATCGTTGAGAATGTATACAAAATGTTTGTTTTGAAAATATTTGGAGTGTTTGGAAAGATGTTTGAAAATGCCAATGTAAGGCAATTTTGTAATGATTCTTGTATCGGTGAGAATGTATACAAAATGTTTGTTTTAAAAATGTGAGGTGTGAAAAATGGTTTTAGTTTGTGAATAAGCAATTACGAGCAATCTACCTACTCAAAAAGTCTTTATTCTTTTCCTCCTCCTTTATATAGTGCTTGCCTACCATTAATTAATAGGAAGCCATATCATTGGATATGGAGGGACAAGCGTGGGTCACCGTACAATCATAGAAGGTAACTTATAAGATGCTTTAGAAATTGTCACAAGGGACTAAGATCGTTTATCGAAGACAACGTCGAAGGGTCATCGAGGGACTACAATCTTTTAATCGAGGGTTTTTGCTAAAACATTCCACGTTCGAGGGACATGACTATTTTTATCTGAGGCAACAAGTTTGGGTTACCCTAGAGGTGCATGTGTGCAAAGTGTGTTGTTTTCAAATATTTATCTTGAATTAGGATTATCTAATGTTTGATTTTTGTCTTGTCATGCAAACCCTAATTACTAACAATAACAAGGAAATCGATAAATTGTGGAATGTAAATGTCCTACGCTATTACAACGCTTTGGGAATGGGGGATACAAGTTTGTGAATGAGGATGAAAGAAATAAAGCCTAATTATATATTACAAACCATTGAATAGTTAATAATGTGAAATGATAAAATACGCGAGAATGGAAAGGGGAAAGATGCAAAAAAAACCCTAAAAATAGCTCTAAGTATTTAAGAAAATGTTTATTTTGTTTCTTTGTTTAGAAAATATTTGAAATGATGAAGTAAAAAGTTAGACCTAATTCTAATTTAATTTAAAATTTAATTATTTTAAAATAAAATAAGATGTGATTAGATTAATTTATTTATGAAAAATAAATAAATTAAAAACCTAAAGAATGCTAGGTGTTTAGAAAATATTTTTGTGGTTTTGAAAAATAGAATGAAACAAAAATGATCTAAATGTTCTTTTTTAATCTAATTATTTAAGAAAATATATTTTGTATTTTAATTAAGTAAAATAAATAAACAAATAAAATATAAAATAAATAAAAGGTTGGGCCTGAGTTAAAATTTAAAAGGGGTGTGGGAAAATATTTTTGGTTTAGGCCCAAAACAATATTTTTTTGTTTGAATCAACAAAATAAAGTAAAAATGAAAACGGGCCTGCCAGTAAGTAAAAGGGAGATATGGAAAAGCAAAAAGACTAGGCCCAAGGTCAGGAGGCCCAACGCGCTGGAAATCACAAAATAAAATGAGAAAAAATGTCAAAAGGACCGCTGGGATTCGAACCCAGGTCACAAGGGTAACAGGTGCGTGCTTTAACCACTGGGGTGGTGATACATCCGGTAGTTAAAACAACAAGTATTAAATATAAAATGAACTTGATCCCGACTGTACTTCATCTTCTTCCTCGTGTTAGTCACTAAGAACAAATTTTTGAATTTTTTAGAATGCTCATTTCTCAACCAAATCAGAAAATGTAAACATCAAACTTGTTAGAAATTTCATCACGATTTCAACCATGTAAATAACTTAAGCTATAAACCAAAGATGAGCATGAATTTCTGTTGGTACCAAATTAAGACCTAATTTTTCTGAAACTTCAACTTCAAAATTCACCTCACTCAGGCAAGATAAATGAAAACTAAGGGCATGGTTAGCTTCAGGGCAATGATGTCTACATTTTTTATTTACAAAGTAATCATTAATGATGCTTGTATGAGGAGTTCAAAGCTGAGAAAAATTACCTCAAAACTGGAAATTGTGTTTGGAGTTTGGGCATTCCTAGAGGTGTTTGGATGATCTGGATAGCTTCACTGAACTCCTAGGAAGCCATTGCAATGCTTACTTTGGATTGAGAGTACCTGGATTCTTCTGGAGAATTCAAGTTGCAGAGTTGAGTTTTTGGAAATGATGGATGGTGATGGATGGATTACAAAAGTGGTTCAAGCGTTTGGATCACTTCTATATGGTGTATAAATGATGTTTGAATGATTGAAATGAAAAAACGCACGAGTAGATTATGAGTTTGGTGTCCAAGATCAGAAGTTGCCACCAAAATGGAGTTTTGATGCAAATTATGATTTCAAGGAGTTTGAGAGGGTTAGGAGGCTTGTGAATTCGTCCTTGGTTTGCAAAATAGTGCCTCTATTTATAGAAGAAAGGTTTGGGAACTTGAAATAATCAAAATCAAGATATCACATGTTATGATTATGTGACTTGATTTTAAAGCAAGCTTGACAAACATTATTCAAATGAAATGGTACAAGGGCTTGTAGGGTGGATAGAGGCTTTAAACATGTTGGTTCTGAGCATACATGTTGAGTTTGATCAGAACAAACAATTTAGAGGCTCAAGACAAGTTGACTTTATGATTAAAGTCACTTTTCCAAAATGGAAGTGTGAACTTTGTTCCATTAAGGGAATGATCACTTGGACAATGGCCCAAGATCTTGGATCATAGCTCAATTAGTTGTGTAAGCATCTGATTATGGATAGATTTTCAACTCAAAAGGCCTGCAAAGTAAGATTATGCAGCATAGTTGTGAGATTTGGTCAAGTGTTCTTCATGAAAATGCCCTAAAATTTAGGAATGGATGTCCAACATCTTCTCTCCGATTATCTTAGATAAAGAATGATATCTTCAAGTTCTTGGACACTTTGGAAATCTTGAAACATTGTCTACAACCTTCATGTTGACCACTTTGGCTAAATCAGCTTGGAACTTTATGAAAAATTGCAAAGAAGTTGGGACAAAAACCTGACCAAACTTGTTGAAATTTTCACTAAGTGCTTAGTTAAAATGTCATGACTTCATGGGCATATATCTCCTAATACAAGCATTTTTTGGATATCAATGGATAAAGTTGTAGAATTTATAAAGATCTACAACTTTCATGTTGAAAGTTTTCCTTGAATCACCTTGCATCTTGGTGAAAAATTATCATGAAGTAGTGAATTTATCAAGGTTAAAAACACTTAGAATTTTTCTAAGTATTGGAAATCTTGACTTTTTGTTGACTTTTATTGACTTTCTTGATTATTGATGATCAGGTTTGATATTTTTGAATGTCTTGATGAATCTTGATCTTTGAAATTCAATGTTGACCAAAAAAGTCAAAGTTTGACTTTTGTGTGTTAGTTGACTTTTCATCAGTTGATCCATATTTCAACACTATCAATCACTTGATCTTTGAGGATGTTTTGAACCATGAAATTAGATCAAGATATTGTGTTTGAGTCCTTAAGATCATGCTTCAAGTCATTAGGCCATGTATTAGGTCAAAAGTCAATGATCAGTCATTCTTAATCAAAACCCTAATTTGGTCAATTTTGCCCCTTTGATGATTTTAATGCTTTTTATTCAGGTATTATGATCAAAACTTGATAAATTGATGAATATGACTTCAAAATGTTGATATTAGCCAAAAATCTTGAAGTTTGACAGCATGTTGACCATAATTGACTTTTTACCCAATATAGCTGATTTTCAGTCATCTGAGTAATTGACTGAGCAAATTGGTAGTGCAGGACTTAAAACTTGGCATGAGCATTCTTGGAGACTTATAATGAACTATGAAAGTCACTTGAGGCATTGGAAGCCCAATTTTCCTTGAGAAAACCAAAACCCTAATTTTTTGGACTCAGTGCTTAAGAGGTGAGCTTGTTTGATCAACTTTTGAGAATCCTTGAGCATTTGAGATCTTTTTGTGATAAATGTCTTGAAAAAAGAGAGAGTAAATTTTGGGGTACAATAATCATGTTTCTGGAAAAACTTTGAATGTGATATCCAATTTGATTTCGTTGTAAAACAAGCATTATTGCATTATTCCTCTTCAATTCGTATAGTGGGTGTTTGTACGTTTTTTGGAGCGTGAGTTTTTGGATTTGGATTGGGCCGGTTTGCTTTGGGCCATGCGTTTTATTATTTACAGGATCTAGATTTTGGACTGTGTAACACCATTTCAACATTTTTCTTTAATCAACTAAACATAACAAATAAGTTAAGCTTTAAAAAAATATATAATGTTTTATTATAATAAATACTAATAATAGTAATTATAATAAAATAATTATACTATTAATAATATTGTTATAATTAAAATAGAACAATTTTTTCAAAATAAACCCAAAGCTGAACGGGCTGTATCTTTTAAATTTAATGGGCTTTAACAAGAAAAAGAATTGCTTTATACACCCCCTTATCAATTTTTTAAATGGTCTAACAAATTACAAAGGCCCTTTCTGATTGAGAAAGGCCCATGATATCCTTATAAAATAAACCCCATTTTAAACCTTAAACCCCCACAACTATATAAATAATATTTTATGAAAGATAATTTTTAGAAATAGAAATAAAAATATCAGGAACTAGTAGGGAAAATTTGGGGTATGACAGCTGCCCTTATTTAATCATATTTCGATTGAATAGTGTGAGAATACGCATGTCTCGCACGTTTTGATCAGAAGTTTATTAAATATTAGAAGACCCTAGAATTTGTCCGGAAAAATACAAAGATATGATGTACAATGTTCCCATGTGCGCGAAGAATAGTCATTGATGATAATGTATCATCTTACCAGCATTTGAATCAAAGTTTTGAATTAATTTAGAAATGATGATGCGGATGACTCGTCAGTATCTAAAAGAGATTGTAGGATCTTGCATATTTACCACAACTTAGGATGTAAATGATATAAGCTTAAAAAGTTGACTTACTAACGCTTGGAGACTAATATAGTAAGTTTTGGTTTGATTTGATTTTTTTTATTCATCGCAACCTAGGGGATGGATAAAACAAAGTATGATAACACATTGCTACATAGAGACTGATGCAATGGATTATGCAGGTTTATTCACATATTATCGTAACCTAGGAATAGATATTTGTAAAGGAGCTTGATAAAAACATTGTTGCATGGAGACTGATGCAATGAGTTAAATTACAAATTTCGCACATTGCTGCATGAAGCCTTAGGCAATGAGCTATATCGCAAAGAAGGAAACACATTGTTGCATGAAACCTAACGCAATGAGTTAAATTGTGGATTTCGCACATTGCTGCATGGAGACTGACGCAATTAGCTATATCGCAAAGAAGGAAACAAATTGTTGCATGAAGCCTGATATAATGTTAAATTGGGGATTTCACACATTGCTCCATGGAGCCTTAGGCAATGGGTTATATCACAAAGAAGGAAACACATTGCTGCATGAAGCTTGACGCAATAAGTTAAATTACGGGTTTCGCACATTACTGCATAGAGCCTTAAGGAATGAGCTATATCAAAAAGGAAGAAACACATTGCTACATGAAGCCTGATGCAATGAGTTAAATTTCGAATTTCTCACATTGTTGCATGAAGCCTTTGCAATGAGCTATAACGTAAGGAAGGAAACATATTTCTGCATGAAGCCTGACATAATGAGTTAAATTACGAATTTCTCACATTGTTGCACGGAGCCTTAGGCAATGAGCTATATCTCAAAGGAGGAAACACATTGTTGCATGAAGCCTTAGGCAATGAGTTTAAATTACGGATTTCACACATTGCTGCATGGAGGCTGATGCAATGAGCTAGATCGTAGAGGAGGAAACACATTGTTGCATGAAACCTGACGCAATGAGTTAAATTGTAGAGTAAGTTGTTTTGATGATCAAATCTTAGATAATTAAATCAGAGATGAGATCAGATATTTACCGGCTGTCTATTTTTAACCAAGTTAATAATTTGATGGAGGGCCAAAATATATTAGTTTCGCCCAAAGTATGTTTTGAGAGATGCCATGTATGATGTATGTGTATGATGTCTTAGATTAGTATGCGTTGCACCCCAAAATCTGCCCTCTCATGTTACTCAACACATGGCCATTGAGGTCCCTAACTTGCCCATGGATGACCAAGAATTGACCAGACAAATTCTCCTCCTAAAGGCAATGAACCTCTAACTAGGGTTTGAATTTTCATCAAGATGTGTGAACTTCAATGGTCTCAAATTTTATACATGGTCCTAATATGCCCTCAAGGTTATCCATGCCAAATTTCATGCCTTGCACAACAAGTTTGCTCAGTTAACTGCTCAAATGCTTGAAAATCAACTATACTAAATAAAAAGTCAACTGTGGCCTATATACAGTCAAACTTCAAGGTTATTCGTCAACATCAAAATTTTGAAGTAATATCCATCATTTGATCAAGGGTTGATCATGATTCCTCAAGAAATGCTCCTAACTCATCAAAAGTCAAAAATTGCAAATTAGGGTTTCTATAGGAAAAGTCAACCAAACTTTGACCAGTCATAACTTTCTCATATTTTATCTGAAATTTTTCCACCAAAGCTCATTTTGAAGAGAATCCAATTCCCTACAAATTCTCTTTATCCCACAAGTTCAATAAATTCCCACGTTAAAAGATACAAGCTCAGACACTATAGGTCCTTTCAAAAAGTCAACAAAAACACCTTTTAGGTCAAAGCTCCTTACATGAACATGGAAAATCCAATTGAGACGAAACCAAAAGGGTTGTTTAGGGGATGTCCTAATATCTCTAAAAAGTCCAAGAACACTCTCACAGGGATAAAATTGAGAGAGATATGCATTTCTAAAGTTGACCTATTTTTGGAAAAGTGCATGAAGCCAATATTGACCAAACTTGAATTTTTTCCAAATGGGCCTGTCTTTTTATGTTTGAAACTTGTTTCTAACATGGTCCACGACCTCTAATCCCACCCATGTATTATTATATTATTTATGCTATTTATTTTGATATTTTATTCATTAAAATCCAAAATTAAATAAATAAATAATGAAAATAATATAAGATTTGATTTGAAATCTTTTTCTCGTTAAATCATGGACATATATGCTGATCATATCAAGGAAAAAATGTGCAAGCCAAGAAGAGAAAGAAATATTCAAAATTGGAAAGTTTCATGCAAGATTGAAATCATATCTTTTCATCATAATGTACCAAGATTGGAACCACATTTGTTGACCTAATATGACCTAATATATATGCACAATCAGACTTAAAGGAGGCACAACTGCTACAAGAAACACCCCGTTCACAAGCTTGAAAATTCAAAGAAAAAGTGATAATCGAATTTAGAGTTGCAGAGGGATTCAAGAGGTTCTGAGGGTTGCAACATATTCCTAGAGACACCTTGAAGCTAACTGCATCATTTTCAAGCATCAAAGCTACCAGAATCACGATCAACACAATCACGGTTTGAGTTTTATTTTCAAAAACGATTATGGCCATACACGTGTTATAAATGTGTTTTGATCATGCATTCCTGTTTGTATGAATATTTAGAACGTGTTTGAATCATTAATTGCAAGTTTTGATGAATGTATGATGATCTGCCATTATTAGGGTTTGGACTTTTGTTTTAGGGTTTTCAGATACAGGTAAAATTGGGCCCAATGCTGAGCACCATCGTGCTTAGGGTATCAATCCTAATTGGTCTATGGCATTAGGTTTGATTTATATTACGTACTATTGATTTTGGAAAGTTGCAGGTGCTGTAGTGACGGACAACATCCGTATGTAAAAGTGCAGAGGCTAACACGACGGACGAGTGGAGAAGATGACTGTGTGGTGTAGCCCGATTGGCCGATATAAATCAACGCGCGTTTTTTTATTTCAAATATATTTTGACCATTGTTTTATATATAATATTGTGTGCTTGCTATAATAAACGAATGACATGGCATCACTGATGGTCAGGCAGCGCATTTTGAAGGGAGAGGACCTGAGTTCGAGTCCCAGGTCCAGCATTTTTTTATATTTTTTAAACACTTCTTGCAGGTTCCAGTGCGTGGCATCCTGAGATATCCATCCCACATCCTTATTCTCAACCACTGGATCCTCCATTGATTTAGATCTAGCGTCCAACCAACAATCTCCATGGTGGACCCTCAGGGGCTGGCAGCATTGGATCTCACGCAAGACATTGGGCTTGTATAATCTGGGCCTAGCAAAATTGCAGCTTGCACCCCTCAAAATGCCTCATGCTATCAGGCCCATCTTTCTTTTTGTATATTTTTATTGTTTTTTTTTTAAATTCATTTTTTTAAAATTTATTTTTAATCATAAAATCAATAAAATCACAAAAAATAGAATTAGATTTATTTAATATAATTAAAATTAATTTTGTAAATTAATCTAGTTTAATTACTTTAATCTTTTTTCTTTAAATTAAAATTAGCTAGAAATTAGGATTAAATTTTAAATCTTTTTCTTTAAAAATACCAAAAAATATTAGTTTCATTAGAATTAATTGTAATTAATATTTTTGCTTTCATTTTTAATTTAGTTAATTAGGATATTATTACAATCTAATATTTTCATAAACAAATCAAAACAAAACAAAAAGAGGATTTTATTTTAACTTAGAAACATTTTTAGGGTTAGACGCTCTTTCCATTCTTCGCGCGTTTATCTTTTTCCATTTTCACTTTTCTCATTATGTAACTGTTTCCCGGTTTGTAATAGTTTTAATTAGGTTTAAAATTCCGCATTTTCTTTTCCCATTATGTAATTGCCAGAAGACCTTGTAATAATTTAGGAATTTTATATTCTGTAATTTACTTTCCGCACTATTAATTGCTTAGATTAATAGGATTGCACGGAAAAGACTGAAATTAAAATAATTAGATAACCCTAAATGCACAAGATAAATGAATCGAATCAACACACTTGCACATGCTCATTCCTAGGGTATCTCCCACTTTGGTTGCCTTAGGAAATTGTCAGAATTCTCGAAACGTGAGAATTTTTAGTGATTGTCCTTGAGTTCAAGAGATCACAAGTCCCTCGATGACCCTTTCTATTGTTGCCTCGGTTAAAAAAGTGATCTTAGAACTTTAAGACAATTACTAAGAGTTCTTGCCCAGTTGCCTTAGTGACCGTAAATGTCCCTTCGATAGTCCATCAACATCCAATGATAAGGCTACCTACTCCCTAGTAGTAGGATAACAATATCTAAAGGAAAGGAGGAAAAGAACACCTTTTTAGAATAGGTAGATAGTTGTTAAGTACTTGCTCAAAAATAATCTCTTTCACACCACACTTTCAAACATTTTAAAAAACGCTTTATCAACACTCTTGAGGACTAATACAAGAGTTATCATAAAGCAAACAATCTTTTCAAAACACACAAACACGAAAGAAATTTTCAAAATGAGCAAGTACATAAGAGCTCGTGGAAAAACACAAATGAAAAGGGTTCTAACATCTTCCCTTTCCATAATCTACCCCCTTACTCAGAAAATTATCGAAAAAGTCTTTTTCTGTTCTTTTTACCCTTTCCATAATTTGGATAAAATAAAATTCGATGGCGACTCTTTCTTACCGCAACATTTGCGACTAAAAAACGCAAACCAGTATTAACAGTCGGTTTTGCCACTGTATCACAGAACTGGCGACTCTGCCGGGGAATTTAAAAAAAGTGTGGTTACCTTAGAGTTAGTTCATTATTTAACTTCTTTTTTGTGCTTTGTTTGCTTTACCTTTGAAGGGTATGTTTGGGTTACTATATATCCTACACCCGGGTTTGAGTCACCTTTTAGGTAAGTAGCAATAGATCATGGAAACTGTGCAGGGTATACCGACACGGTTGAAGAGAAATCTACGTTGATATGACACTTTGGTGGGTAATGGTAGCCCTTTAGTTAATCAAGGAGAATACGGGGCCGCTGCGTGGTGTCATGAAACATCAACTGGCCTTAGAACCTTTAATTAAGAAACTGGGCCATTAGGATGTAGTGAGATATCCATCTTTGGTGTATCCCAAAAGTCAGTTGATACTCGATACTACACTCATTGAGATTCAACTCCCGAGTTTTATTTGGTGGAAAGTGAGTTGTCTATCGGAACTAAACTTGTGGGAAAGATCAGTGATATTGAGATCCCTTAGAACCCGGTTACCATTTATAAGACAGTTTGAACCAATCAAACTTCAAGAGGGTATTACCTTAAAACCCATGCAAGCCTTAAACCTAAGGCCTTTGTGTGATTTGCTTGTGCTTGCTATATCTGTAATTTCTTAGCATAATCATGACATCATAACATGGCATATCATACTAACCATTTCAAGGATTTTCTAGGGCTTATGTTTGTTTTGTTTTGTAGGACATGGCATCCGCTTGCAGGAACACTATCCAAGTCAACCTTGTGAGGGTACCTCCTCAACTCAAGGAATTAGCATCAAGGATTCCTGAAAGCTCTCCCTTCACTGAAATACATGGTCGACTTCTCAACTTGGTCACCTTAAACTCTGATGAATAAATGATAAAGTTTCTCTTTGAGTTCTTAGACCCTTTACATCACTACTTCACTTTTCCTGATTACAGTTAGTTCCTACTATAAAGGAGTTTTCTCAATTATTGGGGGGTACATATCCTAAATCAGTTACAATTCAATGGTATGGAAATATACCTAAAACTTGAAGAGATTGCTCAAGCCCTGTCTTTACAACGGTCTGATGTAGTGGCAAATTGGGAAACCAGAAGAGGCGTCAAAGGATTTCTAGCTAAGTTTCTATTTGAGAAAGCTCACCATTTTTGGGATACCCTGGATTTACAAGCTTTTGAAGAAGTTTTGGCCCTCCTCATCTATGGGATGGTACTATTCCTTAACCCGAACCGACTCATAGATGTGAATGCGGTCAAAGTTTTTCTGTTTCATAATCCAGTGCCTACTTTACTTGGGGATATTCTACACTCTCTGCATACTCGCACTCTAAAGAGAAGAGGGAATCTTCTGTGTTGCACCCCTCTATTGGCTAGGTGGTTTATTTTGCACCTACCTCGGTCTGTTTTGAAGAATGAGCAGGGTATGAGATGGTCTCATAGGTTGATGTCCCTTACATATTCGGATATTCATTGGTGTCCACAGTCCTTGGAGAGTGTTACCATCATTGATCGCTGTGGGGAATTCCCCAATGTCCCCATCTTAGGAATTTGGGGAGGATCACTTATAATCCTTGTTTGGCATTGCGATAGTTTGGTTATGCTAGAAGGGATGGTCCTCATGACACACTCGTCGAAGGAATTATATTTTACTATGAGAATGATGTTCAGGGTTATCGTAAGAGGTTCATTCGAGCTTGGGACATGGTAAATAAAGTTGATAGCAAGACACTGGGGCACAAGAATTCCATCCCTCTTGAGCCTTATCTTAAATGGGTGCGAGATCGTGCTCAATGTCTTATGATGCCTTACCCCGCCATCTTACCTGTGATTATAGAGCAAATTTCTAAGGGAGACAATCCTTACATTGTTCTTCATCCTGACATGCCAACTGATTTTGAGGAGCTACAGAAATCATGGATCCAACTCAAAGAAGAACAGGGTACCTTTGAATCCCAATTCTAGCCAACGAGAAGAAGGTTTTAGAGCTCACCGGGTTACTTCATGAAGAGAAGAGTATAATGCTTACATTTCCCCAAAGAGGATGCGTCTGTGGGAATCTTGAGTCTTTCTTTTCTCTGAGAGTTTATTTTTTCTTTGTTACTTCTTTTGTAAGCCCAAGAGGCATCATTGTAACCGTTTAAACTTATTAATGCAATTAACCTTTGTTGTCTTTTTGTTTAAGAAAATTTAAGTCTTAGAAATCCTTGAAAACATTGCATACATATACCATACATATCATTTCATAAACAGGTTTCAAAGCAGGTTTCTCATCTTCTTCGCTGTTTTTTTCCAGCAATGGCTCTCGAACAAATAGTGAAGGATCTCCAAACTCAAAATGAACAGTTTCAACAAATGATCATGGCTCTGGCTAAGGGGAAAGAAGAGCTGAAAGCCCTGATTGTCAAAGAAAAGACCAAGAAGCCAAAGAAGCTAGTTGGTGTGGTGAATTTGGGAAGGAGGTTGAGAGGACCGTTAAGGCGAGTCGCAGAACTAGCATCTTTGTCAAAAGAAGGAGACAATCAGGAAGGGGAAACAAGAGAGGAAGACCCCAGTCCAAGGGAATCTAATAATGAGTCTGACTATAATGAGGAACAATATCCTCCGGCTGATAATAAATACAAACAGATGGAGGATCACCTCAATGCTATGGAGATTCAGCAGATACCTGGCGTGATCATCCCACCAAAATTCAAGGTTCCCACGTTCTCTAAGTATGACGGTGTCTCCTGCCCTAAGTTTCACTTAAGGTCCTATGTCAGGAAGATTCAGCCTCACACTACTAACTGGAAGTTATGGGTCCATTTCTTCCAAGAAAGTTTAGCTGGAATGCAACTGGAGTGGTTCTATCAGCTAGAAAGAACAAACATTCATACCTGGGAAGATTTAGATGTTTCTTTCTACAAGCAGTGCCAATACAAGGCTGACCTCGCTCCAACTAGTATCCAACTTCAAAGCATGTTTATGGGTTCTAGCGAAGGCTTTAAGGAATATGCCCAGAAATGGAGGGATCTAGCTGGCAGGGTACAACCTCCTCTGAATGATAAGGAAATGGTAGACATGTTCATAAGCACTCTGATAGTCCCGTTCTTTAATTTGCTGATTGGGAGTTCCTAACACGGGTTCACATAAATGGTTATGACTAGAGAAAGGATCGAAAGTGGTATCAAGAGTGGGAAGATCCTGATGGCTACATCTTCTAATGTTGAGAAGAAGCCATTTGCTGGAAAGAGGGAAGCCAATGTTGTGTATGGCCAGAAGGGTCTTAATAGGCAGACAACCACAACCAATCTATGGGGGAAATACTGGTTTCTAATCCTATGCCTATGCAATGACACCAACATGGGAATCAGCGTAAAGAGGTCACACCTAAGAGTCAATTCACCAGAATCAACATGTCACTAGCTCAAGCGTTACAACACATGTTGAAGGCAGAGTTGATTACATTAAAGACTCCTCTGTGAAATCCCAATACTTCTGCTCCTAGTTACCATCCCGACAAAAGGTGTGCATACCATTCTTATAGTCCTGGACATGATACAAACGGATGCTAGGCTCTGAAGAACAAAATTCAGGATATGATTGACGCCAAAGAGATTGAATTCGACCCTTCAGAGACTCACAAAGTGATCACTGCTCCTAGGCCAAATCATTGAGAACCTCCAGTTCATTTTTTATTTTTCATTTGTAATTTCATTTATTGTTCAAACAATTACTGTCATGCCGAATTTTGGTTTTCCCATTAATGCATCGCATATGTTTGTCTTGAATGATTTCATTGTCATTTTATTTAAACTGTTTTCTTGCTTCCTTTATGTGATATTCGACTCTCGATTAAAAAGCTATAAGCCTTTAGAGGGAGGATGATGAAAACAATACCACAATCTCACACGGTGTGATTTTGAACAGACCTTGCTGACGATGTACATGCGTTGTGTTGTACCCCAAAATTTGCCCTCCCATATTCCTCAAGATTTGTCAAGAATGGTCTTCAAATTGCTCAAGATTGCTCAAGGGTTGTACAGTCAAACCACTTCCTAAGCCAGCTGAAATTAGGGTTTTGGTTCTTTCAAGGAATTTGGGGTTTCCAATGGTTCAATCAAGTCTCATAGGCCTATATACATTCTCAAGCACCTACATGCCAAGTTTCAAGATTCACAGTGCCAATTTGCACAGTCAAAAGCCCCATTTGATCTACTGTCAACTGCAAGGGCAAAATGGTCATTTTGCAGTCAAAAGTCAGGATTTTTGGTCAACATCTTATTTTGAGTTCACAATCATCATTTGATCAAGTTTTGATCATGATTCCACAAGAATAGCTCAAAAATCATCAAGATGCAAAAGTTACTATTTTTGGACAGCAGAAAAGTCAACTGTACTTTGACAAGGGAATAACTTTTTCATGGTTTATCAGAAAAATCCCATCCAATGCTCATTTTGAAGAGGATGTAATTTCCTACAATCCATCTTCACACTCCAAGATCTAGAAATGCCCTCACAAAAAGTTATCAATTTTTACATTATAGGTCAATTTCAAAAGTCAACAAAAGAACACTTTGAGTCAAAGGCCATAACTTGATATTGGTAAATCCAAATGACATGGGACCAAAGGCATTGGTTAGAGGACTTCAAGAGCTTTCCAAAATGTCCAAGAACATGGTCATATGATCAAAATTGAGCAAGTTGTGCATTGGAGAAGTTGGGAAATTTTTATGAATTTGCAAAAGTCAACTTTGCTCAAAACACCTTATTTTTGCTAATGGGCCTCAAATATCTTCTTGAAACTTCACCCATGACCTATGCACGACCCACCAAGCTTAATGGGATTTATTTTCTTATTTTTATTGATTAATTGGATTTTTAATTAATATTAATTCATTTAATTAATTTAAATTGTAGGAAAATAGAAGATTTGATTTTTAAATCTTTTTGTGAAACAAATATGGCCTAAACATGCTGGCAAATTCGTGCACAAGTCAAAGATATCAAAAAAATCCAATTTTGGCAAGTTTGTTCAATCATGAAAATCAAGAATATTTGATTTTTCAATCAAGGATTCTAAACATCAATGCAATGGATATTGGCCCAGCTTTTTGACCTAATTTGTTTCCCTTATATGCAAGCAAGCAAACCCTGACCTAAAGGACGACTGAAAGCTGCAAAAACAGCCATAGCACATTCAAGAAATTCCAAGAAAATTGAAAACCTATTCTTGCAATCTAGGCCAATTCAAGGCGTGCTATTAATCCAAACACCTTGCAGAAGTTCCCAGGAGTGTTTTGCAATCGAATTCACACATCAAAGCTTAAGAAATCAAGGAATACAGTTTCACGGTTTGCCATTCTTACTCAGAATTATATATCTTGATTCACGCGCATTTAACATGTTTCTTTGATTGTTTTGCATTGCTAGGAACCATACAAAGCTAATGGCATAATTTAATTGGACTATAACGCCCTGAATCAAAAGATACCATGATCAAATTTCTAGGGTTATTGAGCTTTATATTAGGGCTTTTCAATCCAGGAAAAATTAGGACTAGTGAGACATATGGTTGAGATCGTGAGACCAAGACGAATGCAATCCACCCTTCGCGAAATATTTATGATCACTGTGGCTCTAATCGCTATTTTTCGTGCAGATGAATAGTGGGGGTTAAACCCCCCCGCTATCTGATGTTAGTTATACAGGTACAAACAAAGAAGATAATGATGTGTTGGCGTCCCATTGGTTAAATTGAAAAAGCGCGCGTTTGTTTTTATAATTTCAGCATATGGATTGGTTTGCATATATAATGAATACTTATTATTCCAATATCAATTGAGGCAGGTTGGTGGAGTGGTTGAGTGAACGTCCAATGAGCGTTGGGACTTGGGTTCGAATCCCAGGTCCCCCAAAACACTTATTCCATTTTTTCTTTATGTGTTCACATGCAACTTTCAAAAGGTGGTATACCATACATCTCAAATCTCAACACGCCAGTTGTCTTCAGACTGAAATCCAATGGCCATGAGTGGGAGATCACCATACTCTTTAGTCAAGAGGTGTGTAGATGATCACAAAAGTCAAAGCAGGCTTGAGTATTGATGGGCTTCAAGATTCCAGAAACACCTCCAAAGCTGGCCCATCACCCCCTGTGTTTTATTCCTTTTTCGTTTCTTCTTTTATATTTTCCATTTTATTGTTTTACTATTAATTATTATTATTATTACTTAATTAATCAAATTAATTTTCTTATAATAAAATCAGAAAACTAAAAATAATATTATTTTTTATTATTATTAATTTCAACCTTTTATTATTTTTGTAAATAAATATTAACATAATTAATTTAGTTTAATTAGGATAATTCTAACCTTTTTTGCAATAATTTAAAATCAACATAGAATTAGGGTTCTTGACAATTTTAATCATCTTTATTTTTATTTCCTTAAAACATAAAAAACTCAAAAAAATATCTTTCTTTTATTTAATTAATTAATTAGTCTAGGGTTAATTTAATTAAATGCAAAATGATAAAAAATCTCTTTCTTTCTTCAAAAGGGTCAAAACCCTAAAAACTCTCTGGTTCAATTCTTTCTCGCGCGTATGATTACTTTTTGATTCATATTTTTATTCCAATTATGTAATTGCTCCGAGGATGTAATAGCTTTAATTAGGACTTTTTATCGCCTTTATTAATTTCCCGCAATTTACTTTTCAAGGGTTTGTTTTTGGCGATGTAAATACCCGACGCCTTGTAATAGTTTAGCTTTATTTTCCGCAACTATTAACTGCTAGATGTATGCTAATAGGCTATGCATGACAAGATCTTCCTTAATTAAAATCAATCGTAGCTCACCATAACATGTACAAAGATAACATAACTGAAACCTGACACACCCGCACATGCCACTCCTAGGGTACACCTCACTTGGTTGCCTCGACGTGGTCATTGAGTATAGGGTGTTTTAGAGGTCGCCCCCTGTCTAAAGATCAAAGTTGCCTCAAAACGGTTGCCTTGAATAAAAATGATCTAGGACATTAGGGTTACCGCTAAGGCGTCCTACCATTGCTTTAGTGACCACATGTCCCTAACATTGAATTGACCCGAAACTCCAACGACGGTGCTACCTACTTCTCAATAGTGGGATAGTACTGTCTAAAGGACATTTACACAGCTTAATTTCTTTTGAGTAGGTAGAGGTTCTCAGGTACTTGCTCTTTCAAAACAAAAATACTTTTCACACTTACACTTTTCAAACAAAGTTTTCAAACAACACTTCATACACTCTTGAGGACAGACACAAGAGTTAAATCGAAGTTTTCAAAACAAAACTTTTCAAAACCCACAAACACAAGAAAAGCAAAACATTTATGAAAACATAGTGAACAAGTACCTAAGAGCCCGTAGATAACCACGTATAGAAAGGGTGCTAACACCTTCCCTTTCTATAATCTACCTCCCGAACCGAGAAACATCTCGAAAAAGAATTTTGCTGTGCTTTTGTCCTTTCCTTGTTGGAGAAAATAAAAGATGGTGGCGACTCTTGCTTACCGCGACATTTTGCGAAACGCAAACGCGAACCAGCATTCCAAAACAGTCAGTTCTATTTCCACCGATCACATGTTGTTTCAAATCCCAAACAGTGGATTTATAAGGAAGATAATCCCTAGTCAACCCCTTTGAGACTAAGAAGTAGGAGTTTTTATTTTCACACAAATTAAAACCCTTAATCATAACCTGGGGCAGGGTAGTTTCTCAGTCAATTCAGACGCGCATTCAGTTGCAATCTTCCACTTCGTACACAATGAATGGCATCAAAGATGTCCTTCCAAATGAAAAGACAGTGATAGGTTCCGCGTAATCATCAAAATAAGCAGTCATTATCTCTCAAAATAAAAGCCCATTAAGTCAAAACCTGTGAAGGAGACTTAAGAAAAACTGGGGTATCCCGCTGACTGTAATCACAAAAGAAACAGTTCAGGCAAAAGACGGGGATAGAAAAATAAAAAAGAAAGAGGTCCTACAAATCCTCAACAAAAGAAAAGGTCATAAAAATGACTGCCTTCTCAGACAAACGTTCAGTTTCTAAACCATCACTAGAATATCAAGGGCAAGATGACATACTCAATTGGGATCTAAACACACAATAAACTGAGCATAGGACTGAAGAACATCACGAAGAACAAGTGGGTACAAATATATTTTGAGCCTTTATCCTTTGTTTCTTAAACCGTGAACCAGGCCACGCTACAACCCTTTAAAGTCTTAACTGAAGCATAGGTTAGTTCAGAAGCATACTGTTACAAAGGTATCCCGACTCCTATAGGACTTGTTATAAATCCTGAGTTGATATCACCCTCTTGCAAAAATTTTTTTACTAAAAAAATGAATTTTCAAAAACTTAAAGACAAGCATAAACTTTGCATTATTTGAATATCATTGTTTGCATATAGTTATTTGTTCGACAACAGAAAAATTCACATGACGAATATCTAGTGAATAAAAACTTTCTCAATGTAAAGGTTCACCTCAAGTGGAAAAACACTTCCAACCAAGGGGCACGGCATGATCATTGTCCATCATCTGGGGCAGTCAAGTCAAGACTCAAGGAATCTCTTAAAAATGCCAAATATCCAGGGGCAGATCTCCATCGGAATCACTTGGGGCATTAGACGTGAATTCCAACAATGAATCACGTACAATCAAGCAAATTCAATGTTCCCCAACAGATTTCTTCTAAAAAATAATTAAACAGGAATTCCCAACAGAAACATTCTAAATAAACCAAGTCCTCTTCTAGAAACGGTTCAGGTACAATCCAGAGACGGATGTTATCCTGATACTTATTCCAGACATCTCTTCTAGAAATAGTTCGGGTATGATCCAGAGACGGATGTTATCCTGGTACTTATTCCAGACTTCTCTTCTAGAAACATTTCAGGTATGATCCAGAGACGGATGTTATCCTGGTACTTATTCCAGATTTCTCTTCTAGAAAGAGTTCAGGTACGATCCAAAGACGGATGTTATCCTGATACTTATTCAGATTCTCTTCAAGTACATTTCAGATATGATCCAAAGACGGATGTCATTCTGACACTCATTCAAAACATGTTTCAAGTACAGTTCAGATACGATCCAGAGACGGATGTCATTCTGACACTCATTCAACATATGTTTCAAGTACAGTTCAGATACGATCCAGAGACGGATGTCATTCTGACACTCATTCAACACATGTTTCAAGTACAGTTTAGATATGATCCAGAGATGGATGTTATTCTGACACTCATTCAACACATGCTTCAAGTACAGTTCAGATGCGATCCAGAGACGGATGTTATTCTGACACTCATTCGACACATGTTTCAAGTACAATTCAGATACGATCCAGAGATAGATGTCATTCTGACACTTATTTCAACATATCTTCAAGTACAATCATGACATAGATCCATCCACAAAATCTCCGCAGGTACTTTCTCCAACAGGTACATGGGCAGAAATGTCCTGATGCGAATTCACCGCCGTATCCTCAATATACGTCCTAGTGATGTCTATGTCCCCGCAGAGTGAAACAACCAAATTTTAGACCTCTTCTTCCCCAAGCAGAATTACCTCCTCTAGCAAAGTTCCCTCAGAGAGCTTAAATCCATGTTCCCCAGCTAAGTTTTATAATCTCAAATAGTTTATAAAGCCTCATCTTCGGTAGAGTTTATTTATCTAGTTGCGGAAGTTCATCCCCCAACAGAGTTTATTTCTCCAGCTGCGGAAGTTCATCCCCCGATGGAGTTTATTTGTCCAGGTTGGTAAAATCTCCCAACAAAGCATCTTCTTCCCCACAGAGTCATTCTCAAGCAGAAGTCAAAGATCCCCGGTAGAATATCCTCAAACGGAAAGAGGAAATCCCCAGCAAATCGTCTCCATTCATAATCCATCGCCGAGATAAAATAATCACTTTCCTCATCTACCAAACAGTAGTCCAGAATTCAGCTTCCCAGTATTCTCGGCAGCAGTCAGGGATTTATTTTCCCAGACTAGGAAATGTCGCAACGACATTCCACGTTTATACATTATGGCATGCGCATACGTACTGCATACAGTAACAATCTCATTTATTTTGAGAACATCATAACACAATGCATTTCATACATTATGACATTGCATACGACTAACTCTTTACCTTTTCAGGAAAGATCAATCAACAAACATCACAAACTACTTAAATGACCTGACAGTCTTCTCAAAGCCTTCGTCTGACGAAGGGCCATTTCAGCATTATCCTCGGAAAGATCATAATTCAAGACCTCTGCTGGTTCAGTTTAAATCGACCAATGATTTATTCTTATTCTGTTTCGGTAGATTCTTTCTCTGGTTCAATTAAATCGACACTAAGATTTTCTGATTCCTATCCAGTTGAAGACAACACAAGAGCTCTGCTGGTTCAGTTTAAATTGACCAATGACTTATTTTGATGTTGTTCCGATAAATACTTTCTCTGGTTCATTTAAATCGACACTAAGATTTTCTGATTCTTATCCAGTCAAAGATAACTCAAGACCTCTGCTGGTTCAGTTTAAATCGACCAATGATTTATTCTGATTTTGTTCCGATAGATACTTTCCCTGGTTCAGTTAAATCGACACTAAGATTTTCTGATTCCTATCCAGTTGAAGACAACTCAAGACCTCTGTTGGTTTAGTTTAAATCGACCAATGATTTATTCTGATTCTGTTCCGGTAGATACTTTCTCTGGTTCAGTTAAATCGACACTAAGATTTTCTGATTCTTATCCTGTTAAAGAAAACTCAAGACTTCTGCTGGTTTAGTTTAAATCGACCAATGATTTATTCTGATTCTGTTCCGTTAGATACTTTCTCTGGTTCAGTTAAATTGACCATAAGATTTTTTGATTCTTATCCAGTCAAAGATAACTCAAGACCTCTACTGGTTCAGTTTAAATCGAACAATGATTTATTCTGATTCTTTTTCGGTAGATACTTTCTCTAGTTCAGTTAAATTGACCCTAGATTTTCTGATTCTTACCTAGTTAAAGAAACTGTAAAGCTTGGAGTCCGACCAGATAACAGTTCAATGACCATAATTATTGCAAAGCCTAGAATCGACCTGATAGTAGTTAATTTCATATTCACCAGTAAGTCGCTGTGAAGCCTGGAATACGACCAGATAGCGGTCAGCCTTATTGTCCTCAGTAAGTCACTGTGAAACCTGGATTCCAACCAGATAGCAATTCACTTTCGTCTCTCAAGTCAAGAGATGACTCCCCATTAGAGTAATGGACAACTGAAGCTCCTAGAATCTATTTCCCAAAACAGATACCAACATTCCCCGGTGGAGTTCTCCTCAATGACATGGACAAGAATCCCCACAAAGGAATATCTCATGAAATCAGCATGTTCTCTAGATGGCATCTTTAAGCCCATCTCCGATGACTCTTTGTCATTTTCTCTAGATGGCATCATCAAGCCCATCTACGACAATCTTCTATCATCTTTTCCAAATGGCATCTATAAGCCCATTCCCGATATTATCCACCAACAATGCTACTTCAGACGAGTGCAAATTTCTGGGCACTCTAGTGTTCAATCATCTTCCACCTTCAGATCACGAAAGGCAGACAAGCCAATCTACATCATCAGGTTTAAGAATATTGAATAGGGGAAGCTGTTGTACCCCAAAATTTTCCCTCTCATTTTACTCAACACATTCCCATTGAGGTCCCCAACTTGCCCATGGATGACCAAGAATTGACCAGACAAATTCTCCTCCTAAAGGCAATGAACCTCTAACTAGGGTTTCAATTTTCATCAAGATATGTGAACTCCAATGGTCTCAAATGTTGTATATGGTCATAATATGTCCTTAAGGTTATCCATGCCAAATTTCATGCCTTGCACAACTAGTTTGCTCAGTCAACTGCTCAAATGCTTAGAAATCAACTATACTAGGTCAAAAGTCAATTGTGGCCTATATACAGTCAAACTTTAAGATTTTTCATCAACATCAACATTTTTAAGTGATATCCATCATTTGATCAAGGTTTGATCATGCTTCCTCAAGAAATGCTCCTAACTCATCAAAAGTCAAAAATTTCAAATTAGGGTTTCTATAGGAAAAGTCAACCAAACTTTGACCAGGCATAACTTTCTCATACTTTATCAGAAATTTTTCCACCAAAGCTAATTTTGAAGAGAATCCAATTACCTACAACTTCTCTTCAGCCCTCAAGTTCAAGAAATGCCCCAGTTAAAAGATACAAGCCCAAACATTATAGGTCCTTTCAAAAAGTCAACAAAACACCTTTTAGGTCAAAGCTCCTTACATGAATATGGAAAATCCAATTGATATGAAACCAATGGGGTTGTTTAGAGGATGCCCTAAGCTCTCCAAAAAATCCAAGAACACTCTCATAGGGTTAAAATTGAGAGAGAGATGCATTGCTAAAGTTCACCAATTTTTGGAAAAGTGCATGAAGCCAATATTGACCATACTTGAATTTTTTCCAAATAGGCTTATCTTTTTATGTTTGAAACTTTTTTCTAACATGGTCCACGACCTATAAGCCCATCCATGTATTATTCTATTATTTATGCTATTTATTTTGATATTTTATTCATTAAAATCCAAAATTAAATAAATAAATAATGGAAATAATATAAGATTTAATTTGAAATCTTTTTCTCATGAAATTATGGACAAATATGCAGATCATATCAAGGAAAAAACATGCAAGCCAAGAGGAGAAAGAAATCTTCAAAATTGGAAAGTTTCATGCAAGATTGAAATCATATCTTTTCATCAGAATGTACCAAGATTGGAACCACATTTGTTGACCTAATATGGCCTAATATATATGCACAACAAAATCATACCTAAAGGAGGCACATCTGCTACAAGAAACACCCTATTCACAAGCTTGAAAATTCAAAGAAAAAGTGACAATCGAATTTGGAGTTGCAGAGGGATTCAAGAGGTTCTGAGGGTTGCAACATATTTCTGGAGACACCTTGAAGCTAACTGCATCATTTTCAAGCATCAAAGCTCCTATAATCGCGACCAACACAATCACGATTTGAGTTTTATTTTCAAAAATGATTATGGCCATACATGTGTTATAAATCTGTTTTGGTCATGCATTCCTGTTTGTATGAATATTTAGAATGTGTTTGAATCATTAATTGCAAGTTTTGATGAATGTATGATGATCTGCCATTATTAGGGTTTGGACTTTTGTTTTAGGGTTTTCAGGTACAGGTAAAATTAGGCCCAAAGATGAGTACCATCGTGCTTAAGGGATCAAGCCTAATTGATCTATGGATTTAGGTTTGATATATATTGCATATTGTGGATTTTGGAAAGTTGCAGGTGTTGTAGTGACGGACAATGTCCATAGGTAAAAGTGCAGAGGCTAACACGACGGATGAGTGGAGAAGATGAATGTGGCGCTGTAACACCCCGTTTTCAATTAATTGATTTATTTAAATTTGGGAATTTATTTTATTAGAATTAATAAAATAAAAAGAATTATTTATTTTGGAGTATTTGAGGAAAATAAAAGAAATAAGGAATATTGGGATTTTTATGTTATTGGGCTTAGATGTTGTTAGTAAAGAGTGGGGGTGCAGAGAAATAAAGTTATGTTTGGGACTTAGGCCATTTTCTCATTTTTGGTTTTCACGTAAGAACAGAAGTTGGAATTTGGGAAAATAGAGCTCTGAAGAACGGAGAACGAAGAACATTGCTCAAGAACTCAAAGCTGCTAATTGATAAGGTAAGGGGGGTTTATACTCGATTTATATTTGTTTATGGGTTTATGTACGGTTGATTCGGGTAATCGTAGGAATCCCAATTGTTAGATGTTTCTAGGGATCGATAACCTTAGGATTGAACTTTGTTAAAAAAGGTTTAAGTTCCCGATTTTATGAATCAATTAGAGACTTTAGGTTCCTATGATGGATTGGATGTCTTTGTACTATATTGCACCGCCGTAGAGAGGTATTTTCGTGCAAAAAAATGGGTATATGAGCTGCTGCAAAAACAGAAAAATTGGGTTCGCACTCATCAACACGGGCGCGTTGATTTACGCGGGCACCCGTGTTGATTCACTGTATGCTGATGAAAATGTGTTTTCTGGCCATAATTCAACACGGGCGTGTTGATTAACACGGGCGCCCGTGTTGATTCACTGTGTTGGCATAAAAATGGGTTTTCTGGGCACAATTCAACACGGGCCGTGTTGATTTACACGGGCGCCCGTGTTGATCCCCTGTTTTGTCAAAAAAACGTGTTTTCTGGACACATTTCCACACGGGCAGTGTTGTTTTACACGGGCACCCGTGTTAAACCTCCTGTGTTGGTTTTTAAACTATGTTTTCCGTGCATGTTGTTAAGTACGGATTGATCCGGTTTTGATGTGCAGTGTTTGACATGTTTTGAATATGTGTTTATTGAATTCCTAGTGTTGATTGATGTGTGTATCGAATAACGATTGTATGTTATGATACCAACACTATGTGGATCTTATTGTCATGCTTTTAGATGATGTTATCAAGCATGAATTATGATATAACTTGATATGATTGATGTTTAATAGTATGCTGAGTGGTTACATGCTATTCCTATCATGTTATGTTTGATATTGTTGATGTGCATGATATGTTGATTGATGTTCATAGTATGCTGAGTGTTACATACTTACATATCATGTTGCATTTGTTAATTCCCATTGTGTGGAATTAACATGGTGGCCAATATACGTGTCCGCGATATAATGGAACGTTGAGGTGGTAGCCGTGTCCGCGATATAATGGAACGGTGAGTTATCCGTGACCCGCGATTTAATGGGGCGGTGAAGTGGTACCACATGCATGGGTGTGTTGCATTACTCGAATATAACATGAATGGATGATTTTTCCAATGTTATATTTGATTGTTTGTATGCACGTATGATTTGATAAATGGTTGATGATGTTTGGTGAATATTTGCAAGTATGAAAGGCAATATGTCATGGATATATGAATTGTAAAGGTTTTGTAAACTATGAAATATGCTAATTATTGGGTGATGCTTATGATTTCGTGAATTGATTGTTACGAATGTATAACCAAATGTATATTTGAGAAGCTCACCCTTACTGTTGAATATTTCAGATTGAGGAGCTTCGCTCAGGTGCTTGGCGAAGGCTTATCGTGTCTAGTTTAGTTTCGTTTTAGTATGTCCGGGTCATGCTCTGATAGTTGTAACTCCGGGAACGTTTGGTTGTCGAGCTGCTTTAGTCAGACTCGTTTATTTTCTTTTAATTGTTATAATATGACGTTGACTTTTCCAGGTGTTAATCCCTGATGATTTTGGAAAATATTATAACATTTGATTTTATTAAATAAATTATTCCGCTGTGTAGACATGTATGAGTTACCACTAAAATTATGCATGACAGGAATTTATTTTATTAAAAGAGAATTGTAGCATTCCTCGATTATTACATGTACTCTGAGTTTATAATTTTTAATATTTGCGAAAATTATATGCGGGGTTTTAGAGGGTGTTACAATAGTGGTATCAGAGCATAGTCGGTCGTTGTGACCAGAGTCTTGAGTCAGTCATTCCTTTTCGTATGCGACTAGTGCAAGGTAACACTGTCGATACTGTATTCTGATGTGGAGTATGTTTTAATTCTCAGGAATATGGCTGGAAGAGGTAATGGACGAAATGATGCTGCACTAGCTGAGGCTTTGGGGATGTTAGCTGGTGTACTTGCTGGAAACCCAACTGGAGGCGTGATTGGTGCTGATAGGCAATTGGGAAATTTCCAGAGGAACAATCCTCCGTTGTTCAAAGGTACACATGACCCCGAAGGTGCTCAGAAGTGGCTGAAGGAAATCGAAAGGATTTTCCGTGTGATCGATTGTGCTGAAGATCTGAAAGTCAGATATGGTACGCATATGTTGGCAGAAGAGGCCGACGACTGGTGGGTTGCCACAAGGACTGAAATGGTTCAGGATGGAGAGGCACTGACTTGGGCTAACTTCAGAAGGGCTTTTCTGAGGAGGTACTTTCCTGAAGATGTTCGGGGAAGAAAGGAAATTGAATTTTTGGAGCTTAAGCAGGGCAATCTGACTGTTAGTGAGTATGCTACTAAGTTCACTGAGCTGGCAAAGTATTATGCACACTACAACAATGATGAGGCTGGAGAATTCTCTAAATGTATCAAATTTGAGAATGGTCTCCGAGATGAGATTAAGCAGGGAATCAGGTACCAGCGTATTCGTAGATTTTCTGATCTGGTGGATTGTAGCAGAATCTTGGAAGAAGATATTACCAAGAATCGGTCGTCTCACTCTCGCGGGGCTGTTGATAGAAGAGGGAAGCAACATATGGACCGTGGCAAGCCATATGGTAGAGATAACCAGAGATCAGGCGGTTGGAAAAGGCCTAGTGGGGGAGATTCTAAGGCTCCTATCAGATGCTACAGGTGTGGTGAGTCTGGTCATCACATTCGAGATTGCAAGAGTGATGAGAAGAAGTGCTATAAATGTGGAAAGGCTGGTCATTTGTCTATTGATTGCAAAGGGAAGTCTGTTACTTGTTACAATTGTGGCGAAGAAGGTCACATTCGTCCGCAGTGTCCTAAGCCTAGGAAGGATCAGTCAGGTGGAAAAGTGTTTGCTTTGTCTGGATCTGAGACTACCCCAGAGGATCGATTGATTAAAGGTACGTGTTTTATTCATGGCACACCTTTAGTTGCAATTATTGATACTGGTGCAACTCATTCTTTCATTTCTTTGGATTGTGCTGAGAGGTTGAAACTGGACATATCTGGTATGCGAGGTAGCATGGTTGTTGATACTCCTGCATCGGGTTCAGTGACAACTTCACTCGTATGTAGGAATTGTCCTATTGAGATTTTTGGTAGAGGTTTCGGTATGGATTTAGTGTGCCTACCGCTTGAACAAATTGATATTATCCTTGGGATGAACTGGTTGGAATTTAACCGGGTTCATCTGAACTGCTTTGCTAAGACGGTGATTTTCCCAGAAGCAGTTGGTGTCGAGAATTTGACTATGACTGCTAGGCAGGTGCAAGAAGCAATGGAAGATGGTGCTAATGTGTTTATGTTACTTGCTTCGTTAGATGCAACAGGAAAGGTCAGGAGTAGTGAATTGCCAGTGGTGTGTGATTTTCCAGAAGTCTTTCCTGATGATGTTGGCGAGTTACCTCCTGAGAGAGAAGTGGAATTTTCTATAGATTTAATTCCTGGTACGAGACCGGTGTCGATGACGCCATATCGTATGTCTGCGTCTGAATTGGCTGAATTGAAGAGTCAGTTGGAAGATTTACTGGAGAAGAAGTTTATTCGTCCAAGTGTTTCGCCTTGGGGTGCTCCGGTATTGTTGGTTAAGAAGAAAGAAGGTTCTATGAGACTGTGTGTTGATTACAGGCAATTGAACAAGGTAACCATTAAGAATCGGTACCCGTTACCGAGGATTGATGATTTAATGGATCAGTTAATTGGAGCCAGTGTATTCAGTAAGATTGATTTGAGATCTGGATATCATCAGATTCGTGTGAAAGCGGAAGATATTCAAAAGACTGCTTTTCGAACGAGGTATGGGCATTATGAATATTCTGTTATGCCGTTCGGAGTTACTAATGCACCTGGTGTTTTCATGGAATATATGAATAGGATTTTTCACCCATATCTGGATAAGTTTGTTGTGGTTTTTATTGATGACATTCTGATTTATTCCGAGAATGACGAAGAACATGCGGAACATCTCAGAATTGTGTTAGAGTTGTTGAAAGATAAGAAGTTGTGTGCAAAGTTGTCCAAATGTGAGTTCTGGCTGAATGAAGTTAGTTTTCTTGGACATGTGATTTCTAAGAATGGTATTGCAGTGGATCCTACGAAAGTAGAAGCGGTATCTCAGTGGGAAGCGCCGAAGACTGTTTCGGAAATCAGAAGTTTTCTTGGTCTTGCAGGTTATTACAGAAAGTTTATCGAAGGATTCTCAAAGTTAGCATTGCCGTTGACGAAGTTGACTCGTAAAGGACAAGCGTTTATTTGGGATTCTGATTGTGAGAAAGGTTTCCAAGAATTGAAGCGGAGATTGACAAGTGCTCCTATTCTGATTTTGCCGAATCCGGTGGAATCTTTTGTGGTCTATTGTGATGCATCTCTGTTGGGTTTAGGTGGTGTTTTAATGCAGAATCAGCAGGTAGTTGCGTATGCTTCGAGACAGTTGAAGGTTCATGAAAGGAACTATCCTACTCATGACTTAGAGTTGGCAGCAGTTGTGTTTGTCTTGAAATTGTGGAGACATTATCTGTATGGTTCGAGGTTTGAAGTGTATAGTGATCATAAGAGTTTGAAGTATCTTTTCGATCAGAAAGAGCTCAATATGAGGCAAAGAAGGTGGTTAGAATTCCTCAAAGATTATGATTTTGGTTTGAATTACCATCCTGGTAAGGCAAATGTAGTTGCAGATGCTTTGAGCAGGAAGTCCTTGCATATGTCTATGATGATGGTTCGTGAATTGGATTTAATTGAGCAATTCCGAGATTTGAGTTTGGTTTGTGAAAGTACTCCGAAGTGTGTTCGTTTGGGTATGTTGAAACTTACTAGTGGTATTCTAGAAGAGATCAGGATCGGGCAGAAATCCGATGTTAATTTAGTTGATAAATTGACATTGATCAGCCAAGGTCAAGGTGGTGAATTTAGGATTGATGAAAATGATGTTATGAGATTTGGCGATAGAGTTTGTGTTCCTGATGTCGCAGAAATCAAGAAAAGTATATTAGAGGAAGGACATCGCAGTGGGATGAGCATTCATCCGGGTGCCACGAAAATGTATCATGATTTGAAGAAATTGTTTTGGTGGCCGAGAATGAAACAGGAAATAGCTGAATTTGTGTATGCATGTTTAATCTGTCAGAAATCGAAGATTGAGCATCAAAAGCCGTCTGGGTTTATGCAACCGATGTTTATTCCAGAATGGAAGTGGGATAGTATTTCTATGGATTTCGTATCTGGGTTGCCAAGGACTCCTATGAATTGTGAAGCGATATGGGTCGTTGTGGATAGGTTGACTAAGTCTGCTCATTTTATACCGGTGCGAATGGATTACTCGATGGAGAGATTGGCACAGTTGTATATTGAGAAAATAGTGAGTTTGCATGGAGTTCCTTCTAGTATTGTGTCAGATAGAGATCCGAGGTTCACTTCGAAATTTTGGGAAGGATTGCAGAAGGCTTTGGGTACTAAGTTGAGATTGAGTTCAACTTACCATCCTCAGACTGATGGACAGACGGAGAGGACGATTCAATCGTTGGAAGATTTATTGCGTGCTTGTGTTTTAGAGAAAGGTGGAGCTTGGGATAGCTATTTGCCATTGATTGAGTTTACTTATAACAATAGTTACCATTCGAGTATTGGTATGGCTCCGTTTGAGGCATTGTATGGTAGACGGTGTAGGACGCCTTTGTGTTGGTATGAATCTGGAGAGAGTTCGGTAATTGGGCCAGAGATTGTTCAGCAGACTACCGAAAAGATCAAATTGATTCAAGAGAAGATGAGAGCTTCTCAGAGTCGTCAGAAAAGTTATCATGACAAGAGGAGAAAGAATTTAGAATTCAGTGCTGGAGATCATGTGTTTATGAGAGTTACTCCGATGACGGGTATTGGTCGGGCGTTGAAGTCTAAGAAGTTGACTCCGCGTTTTATTGGTCCGTTTCAGATTACGGAAAGAGTTGGAGAAGTTGCTTATCGCATTGCTTTACCTCCGAGACTTGCGAATTTGCACGATGTTTTTCATGTTTCTCAGTTGAGGAGATACATTCCAGACCCATCTCATGTAATCCAAATAGATGATGTACAGGTAAGAGATAACCTGACAGTAGAAGCATTGCCTATGAGGATAGAAGATCGGGAAGTGAAACAGTTAAGAGGTAAAGGGATAGCATTAGTGAAGGTTGCTTGGGGAGGTCCAGCAGATGGAAATATCACTTGGGAGCTGGAGAGCCAGATGAAAGAGGCTTATCCGGAGCTGTTCGTCTAAGGTATGTTTTCGAGGACGAAAACTCTTTTAGTGGGGGAGAGTTGTAACACCCCGTTTTCAATTAATTGATTTATTTAAATTTGGGAATTTATTTTATTAGAATTAATAAAATAAAAAGAATTATTTATTTTGGAGTATTTGAGGAAAATAAAAGAAATAAGGAATATTGGGATTTTTATGTTATTGGGCTTAGATGTTGTTAGTAAAGAGTGGGGGTGCAGAGAAATAAAGTTATGTTTGGGACTTAGGCCATTTTCTCATTTTTGGTTTTCACGTAAGAACAGAAGTTGGAATTTGGGAAAATAGAGCTCTGAAGAACGGAGAACGAAGAACATTGCTCAAGAACTCAAAGCTGCTAATTGATAAGGTAAGGGGGGTTTATACTCGATTTATATTTGTTTATGGGTTTATGTACGGTTGATTCGGGTAATCGTAGGAATCCCAATTGTTAGATGTTTCTAGGGATCGATAACCTTAGGATTGAACTTTGTTAAAAAAGGTTTAAGTTCCCGATTTTATGAATCAATTAGAGACTTTAGGTTCCTATGATGGATTGGATGTCTTTGTACTATATTGCACCGCCGTAGAGAGGTATTTTCGTGCAAAAAAATGGGTATATGAGCTGCTGCAAAAACAGAAAAATTGGGTTCGCACTCATCAACACGGGCGCGTTGATTTACGCGGGCACCCGTGTTGATTCACTGTATGCTGATGAAAATGTGTTTTCTGGCCATAATTCAACACGGGCGTGTTGATTAACACGGGCGCCCGTGTTGATTCACTGTGTTGGCATAAAAATGGGTTTTCTGGGCACAATTCAACACGGGCCGTGTTGATTTACACGGGCGCCCGTGTTGATCCCCTGTTTTGTCAAAAAAACGTGTTTTCTGGACACATTTCCACACGGGCAGTGTTGTTTTACACGGGCACCCGTGTTAAACCTCCTGTGTTGGTTTTTAAACTATGTTTTCCGTGCATGTTGTTAAGTACGGATTGATCCGGTTTTGATGTGCAGTGTTTGACATGTTTTGAATATGTGTTTATTGAATTCCTAGTGTTGATTGATGTGTGTATCGAATAACGATTGTATGTTATGATACCAACACTATGTGGATCTTATTGTCATGCTTTTAGATGATGTTATCAAGCATGAATTATGATATAACTTGATATGATTGATGTTTAATAGTATGCTGAGTGGTTACATGCTATTCCTATCATGTTATGTTTGATATTGTTGATGTGCATGATATGTTGATTGATGTTCATAGTATGCTGAGTGTTACATACTTACATATCATGTTGCATTTGTTAATTCCCATTGTGTGGAATTAACATGGTGGCCAATATACGTGTCCGCGATATAATGGAACGTTGAGGTGGTAGCCGTGTCCGCGATATAATGGAACGGTGAGTTATCCGTGACCCGCGATTTAATGGGGCGGTGAAGTGGTACCACATGCATGGGTGTGTTGCATTACTCGAATATAACATGAATGGATGATTTTTCCAATGTTATATTTGATTGTTTGTATGCACGTATGATTTGATAAATGGTTGATGATGTTTGGTGAATATTTGCAAGTATGAAAGGCAATATGTCATGGATATATGAATTGTAAAGGTTTTGTAAACTATGAAATATGCTAATTATTGGGTGATGCTTATGATTTCGTGAATTGATTGTTACGAATGTATAACCAAATGTATATTTGAGAAGCTCACCCTTACTGTTGAATATTTCAGATTGAGGAGCTTCGCTCAGGTGCTTGGCGAAGGCTTATCGTGTCTAGTTTAGTTTCGTTTTAGTATGTCCGGGTCATGCTCTGATAGTTGTAACTCCGGGAACGTTTGGTTGTCGAGCTGCTTTAGTCAGACTCGTTTATTTTCTTTTAATTGTTATAATATGACGTTGACTTTTCCAGGTGTTAATCCCTGATGATTTTGGAAAATATTATAACATTTGATTTTATTAAATAAATTATTCCGCTGTGTAGACATGTATGAGTTACCACTAAAATTATGCATGACAGGAATTTATTTTATTAAAAGAGAATTGTAGCATTCCTCGATTATTACATGTACTCTGAGTTTATAATTTTTAATATTTGCGAAAATTATATGCGGGGTTTTAGAGGGTGTTACAGGCGCAGCCCGATTGGCCGGTTTAAATCAGCATGCATTTTTTTGTTTCAAATATATTTTGACCATTGTTTTATATATAATATTGTGTGTTTGATATAATAAACGAATGACATGGCAGCACAGATGGTCAGGCAGCGCGTTATGAAGGGAGAGGACCTGGGTTCGAGTCCCAGGTCCAAGATTTTTCTATTTTCTAAACACTTATTACAGGTTCCAGTGCGTGGCATCCTGAGATGTCCATCCTGCATCCAGCCAGCAATCTCCATGGTGGACCCTCAGGGGCTGGCATTATTGGATCTCACGCAGGACATTGGGCTTGTATAATCCGGGCCTAGCAAAATTGCAGCTTGCACCCCCCAAACCGCCTCATGCTATCAGGCCCATCTTTTTTTTTTTTTAATTTAATTTTTTTAAAATTCATTTATTTTATTTTATTTTTAATCATAAAATCAACAAAAATCACAAAAAATAGAATTAGGTTTTTTTATATAATTAAAATTAATTTTGTAAATTAATCTAGTTTAATTACTTTAATCTTTTTTCTTTAAATTAAAATTAACTAGAAATTAGGATTAAATTTTAAATCTTTTTCTTTAAAAATACCAAAAAATATTAGTTTCATTAGAATTAATTATAATTAATATTTTTTCTTTTCTTTTTAATTTAGTTAATTAGGATATTATTACAATCTTTTATTTTCATAAACAAATCAAAACAAAATAAAAGAGGATTTTCTTTTAACTTAGAAACATTTTTAGGGTTAGACGCTCTTTCCATTCTTCGCGCGTTTATCTTTTTCCATTTTCAGTTTTCCCATTATGTAACTGTTTACTGGTTTGTAATAGTTTTAATTAGGTTTAAAATTCCGCATTTTCTTTTCCCATTATGTAATTGCCCCAAGGCCTTGTAATAGTTTAGGAATTTTATTTTCTGTAATTTACTTTCCGCACTATTAACTGCTTAGATTAATAGGATTGTATGGAAAAGACTGAAATTAAAAAGATTAGATAACCCTAAATGCACAAGATAAATGAACCAAATCAACACACTTGCACATGCTCACCCATAGGGTATCTCCCACTTCGGTTGCCTTCAGAAACAGTCATAATTCTCGAAACGTGAGAACTTTTAGTGACTGTCCTTGAGTTCAAGAAATCACAAGTCCCTCGATGACCCTTTTGACTGTTGCCCCGGTTAAAAAAGTGATCTTAGAACTTTAGGACAATTACTAAGAGTTCTTTCCCATTTGCCTTAGTGACTGTAAACGTCCCTTCGATAGTCCCTCAACATCCAACGATAAGGCTACCTACTCACTAATAGTAGGATAGCACTATCTAAAGGAAATAAGGAAAAGAACACCTTTTTCGAGTAGGTAGATAGCTGTTAAGTACTTGCTCAAAAATAATCTCTTTCACACCATACTTTCAAACATTTTCAAAAACGCTTTATCTACACTCTTGAGGACTGATACAAGAGTTATCATAAAGAAAAAAACTGTTCAAAGCATACAAACATTAAAGCAATTTTCAAAATGAACAAGTACCTAAGAGCCCATGGAAAACCACAGATGGAAAGGGTGCTAACACCTTCCCTTTCCATAATCTACCCCCCTTACTCAGAAAATTCTCGAAAAGGTCTTTTTCAGTTCTTTTCACCCTTTCTTTAATTTGTATAAAAGAAAAGTCGGTGGCGACTCTTGCTTACCACAACATTTGCAAATACAAAACACAAACTAGTATTAATAGTTGGTTCTTCTACCGTATCACAGTATGGAACCCAAAGTGTATATGCACTGAGTGTGTTTTCCCTAAGTATTTTGAAAATGTTTTTGATAATTCTCCTTTTTTAAATCATTGGGTTCTTGTAGTCACCGACTTCCTAATATTGTTCGCTTCCAATTAATGTATCTCCAAGTTGATTTAAATTTTGATAAAGTATGGTGAACAATGCCAATGCTTCATGTTGTACCCCAAAATTTGCCCTCTCATTTTTCAAGTATTTGCTCACAAGATATTCTAAGATGTCAAGTTTGCAGCACTGATACATCAATTTAGGCTTGAAATTGGCACAAGGGCAAAATGGTCAATTGCATACTGGAAAGTCAAACTTTGACTTTTTAGCCAACATTACAACCCAAAGATCAAATTTCATCAAGACATTCAAAAATATCAAGCTTGATCATTAAGAAGTCAAGAGAATAAAAAATCCAACTTTGCAAGACTTTGAGGTTTTTCTAAGTATTTTCTATACTTGGTTAATTTCATTTGCTTCATGGCATTTTACTACAACTCCAAATAATTCAAGATGGTGCAAGTAATTCAAGTTATTACAAAGTGACATTTTGCAAAATTACAAATTCTAAAACTATGTCTTGATTAAAACCTTGTCACAATATTTTTGCCTTTGACATAATATGCACAAGACTAAATTTGTGACATGCTACAAACTATGTTGTCCAAAGTTGAATAAAATGTGATATGCCACAACACCCCATACTGCCTTGCAAGAAACCTTGTGCTATGCTGCACCCCAAGGATACGTGCTGCCAATACAGTCCAAAACTGCTCTATGCAGTCTGCCCAAACCTGCACCATGACAACCCCAAAATTACACCAAAATGGAAAAAGAAAATTGTGTGAAGAAAGTATCAAAGCAGTATGCCAAAATAATTCAAACAACTTATTTGTTTTCCCCCCTAAACCACAGTCAATGGGTCTACAAAATAGGACTGTCTCATAAGACAAAGGGGTTGGATTTTGAAAGAGAGAAAAAAATAGAGAGTTTTTGTTGAGCAGAAAAACAATATTCTGTGCAACCTTGACTCATTTTCAAAACAAAAAAAACTGCTCTTGTTCAAAATAGAAATCCAACCCATTGCTCCACCATACAAACTTTCCTTTAAACAAAACAACTCATCACATACAAAGGTGGTCCAAAACATCACAAAAACAGCTCCTGTGTTGCTATTCATCTCCATCTTCAAAACACCAAAAACATTACAGTATAATCCAACTCAGTTCTAGCAGTCTAGAGCAGCTTCCTGAAGACTCACAAGGTTATCACATCATTTGGAAAAACATTCAGATCTAAAACAACCAGTGCAGCCCAAAGGTAAGTCCTCTTGACTCGATATCTTGTCATTACATCATTAACAAGCTGTTGTTCTTTAAAGACAAGATGTAGTACTTTATTATCCTGTTGAACTAGTCATTTGCTTAAGGTTTAGGTTTATTCAATCATTTATTATTCATGTTTATCCATCATATGCCATAAACTAACTTGTACATTCAGTAAAATAATGTTTAAGGCAGGAAAATGCAGCATGTATCGACACATATCCTCATGTGTCGACTCATCCTAGTGAAAAAACAGGGTATGAGTCGACACATAACCCCCATGCATCGACTCATATTGATTTCAGGTTACAAAACAGAAGTGGGAAAAACTATGAGTTGACACATACGCGTTTCGCGTCGATGTAAGAAGGTGCATGAGTCGACACATCCCATTATGTGTCGACTCATACTGAGCAGATTTTGTTTTACAGGAGCAGGGAAAAGCCTATGATTTGATACATACGCATTTCACGTCGATACAAGATGGTGCATGAGTCGACACATCCCATTATGTGTCGACCCATAATGAACTGATTTTGTTTTACAGGGGCAGAAAGAGGCTATGTGTCGATGCATAACAACATGGGTCAACACATAGCAGTTCAAAATGCAGTTTTCCTTTTATTTTACACTGTTTTTACATTCTTTTCATTATCATTCGATATGGTTGTAATATTTCAGTCTTCACTTCATCCCCATTGTAAATTTGTACCCCCATCCCCCTAAAGTGATGTAATAGCTTAGGATTTATTTTCCGCATGTTTACTTGCTTTCATATATTACTAGTAATTAGGTGTGTATGACAAAATAAAAACAACAAGTAGACAACCCTTAACCAAGACTAAATACATGCAAATCAAACACATTATTCACACATGCACCTCTAGGGTAATTCCACTTTTTTCCTATCGGAAAATAGTCATGTCCCTCGAACATGGGAGTTTTAGCAAAAGACCCTCGATAAAAGATCGTAGTCCCTCGATGAACCTCGATGTTGCCTTCGGTAAACGATCTAGTCCCTAAAACGACATTGCTAAAACGTCCCATATGTTGCCTTCTATGACTATACAAACGTCCCAATGCCCGTCCCTTCACATCCAATGATGGGGCTTCTTACCAAATCAATGGTAAGATAGCCATATCTAAAGGAGGAGGAAAAACACATTTAAGACCTTTCGAGTAGGTAGATTCGCTCTTAGTTACTCACTTGCTCACAACAAAAACATTTTTACCCACACTCTCTTCTTTGAACTATTTTTGAAACAAACACTTTGTAGGCGTTCTTATAGAAACGAGAACCATTACGAAGTTCCATTTTCAAAATACTTCAAAAACACATCTCACAAACACACTTATGAACTATTTTTGAAACAAACACTTTGTAGGCGTTCTCATAGAAATGAGAACCATTACGAAGTTACATTTTCAAAATACTTTCAAAAATCACCACCACAAGCACACATTCAAACAAAAGCAAGTGATCTAGCAAGTAACTAAGAGCCCATGGAAAACCATGGATGAAAAGGGTTCTAATACCTTCCCTTTTCATAATCTACCCCACGAACTCAAGAAACAATCTCAAAGGTCTTTCCTGTGCTTTTTCACCTTTCTGTTTGGATAAAAGAAAAGTCGGTGGCGACTCTTGCTAACCGCAACATTTTCAAACACAAACGCAAAACCTCAAGTCAGTTCTCCCACCGTATCACAGAACTGACGACTCTGCTGGGGAGCTATTTGTAAAAGTGGGGTTACCTTAGGGTTTAGATCACATTTACTTGCTTACATTGTTTGATTTGCTTGCTTTACATTTTGGTTCCTTGTTTGGGTTTATTTTAATTCCTACACCCGGATTTGGGGACACCTTTTTAGGTAAGTAGTAATAAACTTTGAGGGAACTGTGTGGGGTATACCGACACGGTTGAAGCAGTAGCTACGCCGATGTGGCACTTTGGTTGGTACCGGTAACCCTTGAGTCAGTCAAGGAGAGTACGGGGCCACCGCGTGGTGTCATAAAGCATCAACTGACCTTAGAACCTTACTTGACCAACTTGGCCATTAGGACGTAGTGAGATGACCAGATTTGGTACAATCCAAAGTTGGTAGATACTCGATGCTACACTCATTGAGGCTTGACCCTTGTGTTTTGTTCGGTTGCGAGTCAATTACTTATTGAACGAAGCTTGTGGGAAAGGTCACTGATATTGAGATCCCTTAGAACCCAGTTACTATTAACTAGGACAGGTTGAGCCAACTAAACTTCAAGAGGGTACTTACCTACAAACTCCATGCAAGCCTGAACCTAAGGATTTGTTTTCTTTGTATGAATATGATTATTTGTATATACACTTGCTTACCTCGCATATTTGTACATAACATAATAACATCATACCATAACATTTTCAATAACCATTTCAAGGATCTCGAGGGTCTTTGATGCAGGGTCACGTTGAACCAGACGTCTACCCAGGGGGCAAGATGATTAATTTCCCTCTAAACAAACGCCATCAAAATTCAAGTACGAACAACTTGAGTCAAGGACTATGACCCACTTGACATGGTGAGCTTGATTCTCGCGGAAAGACATCCACCAATACAAAGTTCTCCAATCAAAGTTGTTGATCAAAGTTTAACTTCTAACTTTTTCTTATGTTTATCCTACGAGATCCTTGAAAACATGCATTCACATATCATGCATCATATCATGACAGGTTTCTCCCGTACATGCCTCCTTATCTTCCTACTGTTTATTTCAGTAAGATAGATATGGAACAAACAGTGAAAGATCTCCAAGCTCAAAACGCTCAATTCCAACAAATGCTTCTGGCTATGGCTAAGGGGTAAGAGGACCTGAAAGCTCTCCTCCTCAAAGACAAGAAGAAAAAGTCTAAGAAGTCAGTAGGCGTCTTGAACTTGAGAAGAAGACCTAAAGCCCTAAATCTTTCAACTCCCTCCAACATAGGGGATAGTCTTGAAGAAGACCACAGTCTGGAGATTGATGAAGTTGAAGCTGACTACTCTGGAGAACAATATCCTCCCACTGATGACAAGTACAAACTATTGGAGGATCTCCTCAGTGCTATGGAGATTCAACAGACATCTGGCTTGGATTTAAGAGAAATGGGTTTGGTTTCTGGAGTGGTCATCCCGCCAAAGTTCAAAATCCCTACCTTTTCCCTGTACGATGTAGTCTCTTGCCTTAAGATGCATTTAAAGTCTTATGTCCGCAAGATTCAACCTTACACAACTGATCCAAAGCTTTGGATCCATTTCTTCCAAGAAAGCCTGATAGGGACTCAACTCGAGTGGTTCCATCAATTGGAGAGTTCTCGCATCCATACTTGGGAGGATTTAGCTGCTTCTTTTTACAAACAGTATCAGTACAACGTTGATCTTGCACCAACTCGCGTGCATTTGCAGAACATTACCATGGGTTCCAACGAGAGCTTCAAAGGATACGCCCAAAAGTGGAGAGATCTGGCTGGTAGGGTGCAACCCCCTTTAACTGACAGGGAGCTGATTGACATCTTCATGGAAACTTTGACAGGGTCTTTCTTCAAACACCTAATCGGATGCTCCTCGGCCGGGTTCACCGAGATGATACTGACTGGTGAAAGGGTTGAAGCTGGCATCAAAAGTGGAAATATCCAAGGATTTACACCCTCTGACGTTCAGAAAATGAAAGAAAATAGAAAGAAAGAGTCCAATTCTGTGTACGGCCAAAAGAGTCATCATGATCAACAGGTAGGGGCAATCTTGATCTCTAATCCTACATCTGTTCAACAAAGACATGGCAATAGGAATATGGTAAGATATCAAGAAAGGAAGTACACTAACATCAACATGCCTTTGTCTTAAGCATTACAACAATTGCTGAAGGTGAAACTGATCACACTAAAGGATCCTCCTCAAAATCCTGATACCTCCTCTTCTAAGTACAATCCGAGCGTAAGATGTGACTATCATTCTGAAAGTCCCGGACATGACACCGACGACTGTTGGACTTTGAAGAACAATATTCAAGACTTGATTGATGCCAAGGAGATCGAGTTTGACCCTCCAGAGACTCCAAACGTGATCACTGCCCCTATGCCAAATCATTGAAGGCTTTTGTTTCATTTGAATTTTCAAGTTGTAATTTATTTTGTTATTCAAACAATTACCTATTAATGTCAAACTTTGTTTCATTAATGCATTGTATATGTTTGTCTTGAATTATTTCATTTTCATTACATTTAAACTATGCTTTTTACTCACTTTATGACATTCAACTTTTGCTAAAAGTTACAAGCCTTTAGAGGGAGGATGACAAAAACAATGCCATAATCTCATACAGTATGCTTTTGGACAGACCTTGCTGATGATGCACAGGCGTTTCTTTCAAATCCTAAACACTGGAGTTATAAGGAAGATAATCCCTAGTCAACCCCTTCGAGCCAAAGAAGTAGAAGTTTGCTGTTTTAAAAATTGAAACCTTTAATCAAAACCTAGGGCAGGGTAGTCTCTCAATTAATTCAAACACGCGTTAAGCCACAAACTCTCATCTCGTAATACAACGAATGTCATCAAAAACATTCCTATGGAATAAAAAAACGGTGATGGTTCCCTATCACATAGGCGGTCATTATCTCTCAAAAAAAGAAGGGCCCACTAAGTCAAAACCTACAAAGGAGACTTAAGAAAACTGGGGCATCCCGCTGACTGTAATCTCAAAACAGGAACAATCAGGAAAAAATTAGGGATAACAAATCAAAAGAAAGAGGTCGCTACAAATCCTCAACAACATGAAAAAAATGTTGCAAAAATGACTGCCTTCCAACAAACTTAACTTGTTTGAACCATCACCAAAACGTCATCCTAGACTCAATTGGAGTTCAAACTTATAATTAACTGAGCTTAGGACGGAAGAACATCATGAAGAGCGGGTGGGTACAAATACACTTTGAGCCTTTACCCTTTGTTTCTTAAACCGTGAACCAAGCCACGTTACAACCCTTCAAAAGTCCTAATTGAAGCATGAGTTAGTTCGAAAGCATACTGTTACAAAAAGGTATCCTGACTCCTGTAAGGCTTTACTCAAAATCCTGAGTTAAATTTTTCTTACGAAACTTCTTTACTTGCTAAAAACGCATTTTTCAAAACTTCAAGACAAGCATAAACTTTGCATTACTTGAATATCACTGCTTGCATATGACTAATTGTTTTATAGCAGAGAAATTCACACAATGAATGTCCAGTGAACGAAAGCTCTCTCAGTGAACAAAATCAATTCAAGAAGGAAGACACTTCCATTGACAAATCTCCTATCAACAAGGGGACATAACATGCCACTATCCAACACACCTGGGGGCAGTCCAGTCAAGATTCCAGGAAACCTCTCAAGAAGTGCAGAGTAACCAGGGACAGGCCTCCATCTCCGTCACTTGGGGCATTAAACGTCAAATCTCAGCAAAGAGTTACGTACAATCAAACATTTTTGGCAATGCCACGAACACTCGCTGCTAGGGGAAGTGACAAATCTCCCCAAAATCCTTCTCATAGGATGACTCCCAGCCAGAGTTTCAATCTCTGATAACCTCTTCCCAGCTAAGTCGACCTCAAGAATCCTCGAGGATTTTTCTCTAGTAAAGTCACCGCCTCTCAAGCAGACCGACAACAAGGTTTATTTCCCAAACAAACGGTAGGACTCCTCAGCTTGAGGTAGCCTTTTCGACTACTACAAATCAAAGGACCACAACTCCTCTTCCCTAGTAGACTACTCTAAAATCCCCAAGAAGTTACTGCGAAACCTGGACCCGACCAGATAGCAGTTCAACTTCGACTCCACAGTAGAGCAACAGATGACTAAGACTCCTAAACTCTTTTCCCAAGCAGGAATAAACATGCTCCCCACAGAGTTTTCAATATCCCCCAGCGGATTTCTCCTCAAACAAAAAAACAGGAATCCCCAATGGAAACATTCTAAGCAAAGTTTGAAGACACACCAACTCTTCAACAGTAGTCCAGGATTTAACGGTTCCCCGACATCTGTCAAGGATTTATTTTCCCAGACAAAAAATACATTCTTTAACATTTCACATTTCATACCTCCTATTTACATACATGATAAAGTGCATACGACACAATCTCATTTATTTTGAAAACATCATGACATCATGCATTTCATGCATCATGACATTGCATACAACTAACTTTTTACCTTTTCAGGAAAGATCGATCGACAGATAAAGGTTATCATTACCTTTTGGAGTAGCAGTCGTCAAAGTTTCCTTCATTACCTTTCGAGGTAGTAATCGTCCAAGATTACTTCATCATCTTGCTGAGGTAGTGATCATCCAAGATTCCTTCATCATCCTGCTGAGGTTGTAGTCATCCAAGATTCCTTCATCATCCTGCTGAGGTTGTAGTCATCTAAGATTCCTTCATCATCTTGCTGAGGTTGTAGTCATCCAAGATTCCTTCATCATCCTGCTGAGGTAGTAATCATCCAAGATTACTTCATCATCCTGCTGAGGTTGTAGTCATCCAAGATTCCTTCATCATCCTACTGAGGTTGTAGTCATCCAAGATTGCTTCATCATCCTGCTGAGGTTGTAGTCATCCAAGATTCCTTCATCATCCTGCTGAGGTTATAGTCATCCAAGATTCCTTCATCATCCTGCTGAGGTTATAGTCGTCCAAGATTCCTTCATCGTCCAGCCAAGGTAGTAATCATCCAAGTTTCTTTCATCATCCTGTTGAGATAGAAGTCATCCAAGATTCCTTCATCATCTATTTGGAGTAGCAATCATTTCTGGATGGAATCTTTAAGCCCATCTCCAACAACTACCCATTACCTCTCTAAATGGCATCTTTAAGCCCATTCCTCCTATCATCGCATCACCGAGTGCAAATTTCTGGGCACTCTAGTGTCCAATCATCTTCAACCTTCGACTCACGAATGGCAAAAATCGCCAATCTAACTCTTCAGGTTTAAGAAGATTGAACAGGGGCAGCTGTTGTATCCCAAAATTTGCCCTCTCATTTTTCAAGTATTTGCTCACAAGATATTCTAAGACGTCAAGTTTGCAGCACTGATACATTAATTTAGGCTTGAAATTGGCATAAGGGAAAAATGGTCAATTGCATATTGGAAAGTCAAACTTTGACTTTTTGGCCAACATTACAACCCAAAGATCAAATTTCATCAAGACATTCAAAAATATCAAGCTTGATCATTAAGAAGTCAAGAGAATCAAAAATCCAACTTTGCAAGACTTTGAAGTTTTTATAAGTATTTTCTATACTTGGTTAATTTCATTTGCTTCATGGCATTTTACTACAACTCCAAATAATTCAAGATGGTGCAAGTAATTCAAGTTATTACAAAGTGACATTTTTCAAAATTACAAATTCTAAAACTATGTCTTGATTAAAACCTTGTCACAATATTTTTGCCTCTGGCATAATATGCACAAGACTAAATTTGTGACACGCTACAAACTATGTTGTCCAAAGTTGAATAAAATGTGATATGCCACAACACCCCATACTTCCTTGCAAGAAACCTTGTGATATGCTGCACCCCAAGGATACATGCTTCCAATACAGTCCAAAACCGCTCTATGCAGTCTGCCCAAACCTGCACCATCACAACCCCAAAATTATACCAAAATGGAAAAAGAAAACTGTGTGCAGAAAGTATCAAAGCAGTATGCCAAAATAATTCAAATAACTTATTTGTTTTCCCCCCTAAACCACAGTTAATGGGTCTACAAAAGAGGACTTTCTCATAAGACAAAGGGGTTAGATTTTGAAAGAGAGAAAACATAGAGAGTTTTTGTTGAGTAGAAAAACAATATTCTGCGCAACCTTGACTCATTTTCAAAACAAAAAAACTGCTCTTGTTCAAAACAAAAATCCAACCCATTGCTCCACCATACAAACTTTCGTTTAAACCAAACAACTCATCACATACAAAGGTGGTCCAAAACATCACAAAAACAGCTCTTGTGTTGCTATTCATCTCCATCTTCAAAACACCAAAAACATTACAGTACAGTCCAACTCAGTTCTAGCAGTCCAGAGCAGCTTCCTGAAGACTCACAAGGTTATCACATCATTTGGAAAAACATTCATATCTAAAACAACCAGTACAACCCAAAGGTAAGTCCTCTTGACTCGATATCTTGTCATTACATCATTAACAAGCTGTTGTTCTTTAAAGACAAGATGTAGTACTTTATTATCCTGTTGAACTAGTCATTTGCTTAAGGTTTAGGTTTATTCAATCATTTATTATTCATGTTTATCCACATATGCCATAAATTAACTTGTACATTCAGTAAAATAATGTTTAAGGCAGGAAAATGCAGCATGTATCGACACATATCCTCATGTGTCGACTCATCCTAGTGAAAAAATAGGGTATGAGTCGACACATAACCCCCATGCATCGACTCATATTGATTTCAGGTTACAAAACAGAAGTGGGAAAACACTATGAGTCGACACATACGCGTTTCGCATCGATGCAAGAAGGTGCATGAGTCGACACATCCCATTATGTGTTGACTCATACTGAGCAAATTTTGTTTTACAAGAGCAGGGAAAAGCCTATGAGTCGATACATACGCATTTCACGTCGATACAAGAAGGTGCATGAGTCGACACATCCCATTATGTGTCGACCCATAATGAACTGATTTTGTTTTACAGGGGCAGAAAGAGGCTATGTGTCGATGCATAGCAACATGGGTCGACACATAGCAGTTCAAAATGCAGTTTTCCTTTTATTTTACACTGTTTTTACATTTTTTTCATTATCATTCGATATGGTTGTAATATTTCAGTCTCCACTTCACCCCCATTATAAATTTGTACCCCCATCCCCCTAAAGTGATGTAATAGCTTAGGATTTGTTTTCCACGTGTTTACTTGCTTTCAGATATTACTAGTAATTAGGTGTGTATGGCAAAATAAAAACAACAAGTAGACAACCCTTAACCAAGACTAAATGCATGCAAATCAAACACATTATTCACACATGCACCTCTAGGGTAATTCCACTTGTTGCCTATCATAAAATAGTCATGTCCCTCGAACATGGGCGTTTTAGCAAAAGACCCTCGATAAAAGATCATAGTCCCTCGATGACCCTCAATGTTGCCTTCAGTAAATGATCTAGTCCCTAAAACGACATGGCTAAAACATCCCATATGTTGCCTTCTATGACTATACAAACGTCCCAACGGCCGTCCCTTCACATCCAACGATGGGGCTTCTTACCAAATCAATGGTAAGATAGCCAAATCAAAAGGAGGAGGAAAAACACATTTAAGACCTTTCGAGTAGGTAGATTCGCTCTTAGTTACTCGCTTGCTCACAACAAAAACATTTTTACCCACACTCTCATCTTTGAACTATTTTTGAAACAAACACTTTGTAGGCGTTCTTATAGAAACGAGAACCATTACGAAGTTCCATTTTCAAAATACTTTCAAAAACACATCTCACAAACACAGTTTTGAACTATTTTCAAAACAAACACTTTGTAGGCGTTCTCATAGAAACGAGAACCATTACGAAGTTCCATTTTCAAAATACTTTCAAAAATCACCACCACAAGCACACATTCAAACAAAAGCAAGTAACTAAGAGCCCATGGAAAACCATGGATGAAAAGGGTTCTAATACCTTCCCTTTTCATAATCTACCCCCCGAACTCAAGAAACAATCTCAAAGGTCTTTCCTGTGCTTTTTCACCTTTCCTTTTGGATAAAAGAAAAGTCGGTGGCGACTCTTGCTAACCGCAACATTTGCAAACACAAACACCAAAACCTCAAGTTAGTTCTCCCACCGTATCACAGAACTGGCGACTCTGCTGGGGAGCTATTTGTAAAAGTGGGGTTACCTTAGGGTCTAGATCACATTTACTTGCTTACATTTTTTGATTTGCTTGCTTTACATTTTGGTTCCTTGTTTGGGTTTATTTTAAATCTTACACCCGGATTTGGGGACACCTTTTTAGGTAAGTAGCAATAAACTGTGAGGGAACTGTGCGAGGTATACCAACATGGTTGAAGCAGTAGCTACGTTAATGTGGCACTTTGGTTGGTACCGGTAACCTTTGAGACAGTCAAGGAGAGTACGGGGCCGCCGCGTGGTGTCATAAAGCATAAACTGACCTTAGAACCTTACTTGACCAACTTGGCCATTAGGACGTAGTGAGATGACCGGCTTTGGTACAGTCTGAAGTTGGTAGATACTCGATGCTACACTCATTGATGCTTGACCCTTGAGTTTTGTTCGATTGCGAGTCAATTGCTTATTGAACGAAGCTTGTGGGAAAGGTCAGTGATATTGAGATCCCTTAGAACCCGGTTACTATTAACTAGGACAGGTTGAGCCAACTAAACTTCAAGAGGGTAATTACCTACAAACTCCATGCAAGCCTGAACCTAAGGATTTGTTTGCTTTGTGTGAATATAATTATTTATATATATACTTGCTTACCTCGCATATTTGTACATAACATCATAACATCATACCATAACATTTTCAATAACCATTTCAAGGATCTCGAGGGTCTTTGATGCAGGGTCACGTTGAACCAGACGTCTACCCAGGGGGCAAGAGGATTTATTTTCCTCTAAACAAATGCCATCAAAAATCAAGTACAAACAACTTGAGTCAAGATCTATGACCCACTTGACATGGTGAGCTTGATTCTCGTGGAAAGACATCCACCAATACAAAGTTCTCCAATCAAAGCTGTTGATCAAAGTTTAACTTCTAACTTTTTCTTATGTTTATCCCACGAGATCCTTGAAAACATGCATTCACATATCATGCATCATATCATGACAGGTTTCTCCCATACATGCCTCCTTATCTTCCTACTGTTTATTTCAGTAAGATAGAAATGGAACAAACAGTGAAAGATCTCCAAGCTCAAAACGCTCAATTCCAACAAATGCTTCTGGCTATGGCTAAGGGGCAAGAGGACCTGAAAGCCCTCCTTCTCAAAGACAAGAAGAAAAAGTCCAAGAAGTCAGTAGGCGTCTTGAACTTGAGAATAAGACCTAAAGCCCTAGATCTTTCAACTCCCTCCAACATAGGGGATAGTCTTGAAGAAGACCACAGTCTGGAGATTGATGATGCTGAAGCTGACTACTCTGAAGAACAATATCCTCCCATTGATGACAAGTACAAACTACTGGAGGATCGCCTCAGTGCTATGGAGATTCAACAGACACCTGGCTTGGATTTAGGAGACATGGGTTTCGTTTCTGGAGTGGTCATCCCACCAAAGTTCAAAATCCCTACCTTTGACCTGTACGATGGAGTCTCTTGCCCTAAGATGCATTTAAAGTCTTATGTCCGCAAGATTCAACCTTACACAACTGATCCAAAGCTTTGGATCCATTTCTTCCAAGAAAGCCTGATAGGGACTCAACTCGAGTGGTTCTATCAATTGGAGAGTTCTCGCATTCATACTTGGGAGGATTTAGCTGCTGCTTTTTATAAACAGTATCAGTACAACGCTGATCTTGCACCAACTCGCATGCAATTGCAGAACATGACCATGGGTTCCAACGAGAGTTTCAAAGGATACGCCCAAAAGTGGAGAGATCTGGCTGGTAGGGTGCAACCCCCTTTAACTGACAGGGAGCTGATTGACATCTTCATGGGAACTTTGACAGGGCCTTTCTTCAAACACCTAAGCGGATGCTCCTCGGCCGAGTTCACCGAGCTGATACTGACTGGTGAAAGGGTCGAAGCTGGTATCAGAAGTGGAAAGATCCAAGGATTTACACCCTCTGACATTCAGAAAAATCCAGAAAATGGAAAGAAAGAGTACAATTCTGTATACGGCCGAAAGAGTCGTCATGATCAACAGGTAGGGGCAATCTTGATCTCTAATCCTACATCTGTTCAACAAAGACAGGGCAATATGCATAGCAACATGGGTCGACACATAACAGTTCAAAATGCAGTTTTCCTTTTACTTTACACTGTTTTTACATTGTTTTCATTATCATTCGATATGGTTGTAATATTTAAGTCTCCACTTCATCCCCATTGTAAATTTGTACCCCCATCCCCCTAAAGTGATGTAATAGCTTAGGATTTATTTTCCACATGGTTACTTGCTTTCATATATTACTAGTAATTAGGTGTGTATGGAAAAATAAAAACAACAAGAAGACAACCCTTAACCAAGACTAAATGCATGCAAATCAAACACATTATTCACACATGCACCTCTAGGGTAATTCCACTTGTTGCCTATCGGAAAATAGTCATGTCCCTCGAACATGGGCGTTTTAGCAAAAGACCCTCGATAAAAGATCATAGTCCCTCGATGACCCTCGATGTTGCCTTTGGTAAATGATCTAGTCCCTAAAACGACATTGCTAAAGCGTCCCATATGTTGCCTTCTATGACTATACAAACGTCCCAACACCCTTCCCTTCACATCCAACGATGGGGCTTCTTACCAAATCAATGGTAAGATAGCCACATCTAAAGGAGGAGGAAAAACACATTTAAGACCTTTCAAGTAGGTAGATTCGCTCTTAGTTACTCGCTTGCTCACAACAAAAACATTTTTACCCACACTCTCATCTTTGAACTATTTTTGAAACAAACACTTTGTAGGCGTTCTTATAGAAACGAGAACCATTACGAAGTTCCATTTTCAAAATACTTTCAAAAACACATCTCACAAACACAGTTTTGAACTATTTTCGAAACAAACACTTTGTAGGCGTTCTCATAGAAACGAGAACCATTACGAAGTTCCATTTTCAAAATACTTTCAAAAATCACCACCACAAGCACACATTCAAACAAAAGAAAGTGATCTAGAAAGTAACTAAGAGCCCATGGAAAAACATGGATGAAAAGGGTGCTAATACCTTCCCTTTTCATAATCTACCCCCCGAACTCAAGAAACAATCTCAAATGTCTTTCCATTGCTTTTTCACCTTTCCTTTTGGATAAAAGAAAAGTCGGTGGCGACTCTTGCTAACCGCAACATTTGCAAACACAAACGCAAAACCTCAAGTCAGTTCTCCCACCGTATCACACTTCACAAGTAATTTGTATTGCAGACGTAGGCGTGTACATGGGCATGGACGCAGGCGTGATCCTCTTTTGATGTTTTTCTAACCAGAATTAACTTTGATACTTTATCAAATGTTCTTTGGTGTTTCTGTATGTTTAGATGCACCAAATTTTATGGATGACCTTGAGATTTTGATATGGTTATGTGTACGTCATGCTTGATGTGAGGCTTTTTAACAGGAAATCCACTGCCGAGATTTCCAAGGAATCTTCTGCCGAGATTCAATTGGGAGCTACCTTCTGCCGAGGTCTTCTAGATAATCACCTGCCAAGATTGACCAAGAGAATCTACTGTCGAGATTAGATCATGAACTACCTTCTGCCGAGGTCTTCTGGAAAATCATCTATCGAGATCAACCATGGGAATCCACTGTCGAGATTCGATTGTGAATTATCTTATGCCGAGGTGTTCCGGATAATCATCTGTTATGATCAACTAAGGGAATCTACTACCGAGATTCATTTGTGAATTACCTTCTGCCGAGGTCTTTTGGATGATCAACTGCCGTGATCAACCAGAGGAATCTACTACCGAGATTCTGTTGTGAATTACCTTCTATCGAGGTCTTTTGGAAAGTCATCTATCGAGATTAACCAGGGGAATCTACTTTCGAGATTCATTTATGAATTACCTTCTGTCGAGGTCTTATGGATAATCAACTTCCATGATCAACCAGGGGAATCTACTGTCGAGATTCGTTTGTGAATTACCTTCTGCCGAGGTCTTCTGGATAATCAACTACCATGATCAACCAGGGGAATCTACTGCCGAGATTCTATTATGAATTGCCTTCTACCGTGGTCTTCTGGATAATCAACTGCCGTGATTAACCAGGAGAATCTACTATCGAGATTCATTTGTGAATTACCTTTTACCGAGGTCTTCTGGATAATCAACAATTGTGATCAACCAGGGAATCTACTACCGAGATTCGTTTTGAATTAACTTCTGTCGAGGTCTTCCGGGTAATCAACTGCCATGATCAACCAGGGGAATCTTCTACTGAGATTCGATTAAGAAATACCTTCTGCCGAGGTCTTCTGGATAATCAACTACTGTAATCATCCAGGAGAATCTACTGTCGAGATTCGTTTGTGAGCTACCTCTTGTCGAGGTCTTCCAGATAATCAACTACCGTGATCAACCAGGGGAAAATACTGCCGGGATTCTGTTGAGAGATTACCTTCTGCCGAGGTCTTCTGGATAATCAAACGTCGAGATTAACCAGGGGAATCTACTGCCGTGATTCAATTGTAGAATTAAGTAGCTTGATTGAAAGTGATGATTATCTTCACATAAAACAAGGTTTTATGCTATACGTAAAAATTTTATTGATGCATGAAATGTAATGTTTGATTAATGCATGTAATGATTGACTTGGATATGTGTCAATGGGTGTTGGATTTTGAAATGCGAATGCGTAATTTGGGCTTTTTGAGATATGATTGACCCATGTTGTCGGACTTTGTTAGATGGATGAGATAGTAAGTCTAGCTCGATCTTGGATCGAAGAGCCCTAATGCATTATTTATTCAGCCTTATGCTTTATGATTATGACCTGAATGATTTGTTGAATGGTGCCCCTGTGATGGGTCGTTGATGATTAAAGCATAGAGGTCTGCCTATGCAACAAGGTTGCTTGTCACACAATAACTGAATATCATGCTATCATGATTTCTCGATACTCGATTTGGACTTGAAGATTACTGCTGTAGGAGGATGATCCATTGGTGATTGTGAAAGTACGCAGAGATCTTGCCCCTTGATGAGCTGTTTTTGCACCAACTTTGTTTGATTGAGCCTCACAGTGATTTTCCACAATATTCGAATTTAGGAAGATATGCCCCCAATCTCCATGATCTGGAGGAAGTACCTTTTAGAAAGAACTTAGACTTCACCATGAACTTTGATATAGATTTCCCCAATATTTGATTCCTTGAAAAGTTTGTAACTGAAGTTGCTTGAAGAGGAATTTGGACCCTACGTGCGGTAGGATGAACTTGGTATGTACTACCCCAAAATTTTAATCTTTGGAAGGTCGCCCATGATTATTTAGGCCTTGAGATATTTGTTAAAATTAGAAAATTGAGTCATACCTTGTTATGATACGACTTGATTAAGGAATGCTCCCCCGAAAGGTATGCCCCTGATTAAATAGTGCTTTGAAACTTCATCCAAGTTGACTGAATCTCAAAATTCTCATCCCTTATCAATAGGATCTTTATGTAATATGCTTCTGTGATCATTAGTCTTGCTTATGATTATAGGATTCTTCTTTAGATGATTTTCCCCTAGTTATGAGCTTCCCGAAAGATGGCTTTTGGTCAAACCAAATTTGAGATCTCCTTGATGTTAAGTGTTGATTCGTTTATAAAAGTGTACATTTGAAAAGTAATTATTACTGATGCACATGCAAGTTTTGAAATCGAAATTTGAAATAGAAATGGATGATTAGAGATGGAGATTCGAAGAAGAAAAGTGTTTAGCAATAATTTTAACAAACATAGGAGTCAGTTTAACACGAATTTTGCCGAGTATACTTTCATAGTTAACCTTGCTTCAATTAGGACTTTTGAAGGTTGTAACGTGGACATGGTTCGTGATTTAAGAAACAAAAGATATAAGGCTCACAATTTGTTTAGCCCACCCCATTCTTCTTGATGTTCTCCAATCCTAAATTCGATTAATCTAACATATGCGTTTAATCCCAAAGAGAAATTTCGTAGTTGCGTAGATGATGAGAAGCGTAAATAAAGATCCAAGTGCCAAGGAAAATCATTGATGAGATCCAAGAATTTGATAAGATCCAAGCATTGATGAGAATCCTTTGAGGTAGCAGTCACAAGATTGTTCTCCAATTTTGTTTTCAATCCCTTATTTTTGCATGGATAGATTTTTTTGAATTTTTCGGTCCATCAGGATGCCCTAACTTTTTCCTAAGTCAAGTTTTTTTTTACTTTTGATTTTGAAAATTGTGATTGTCATGCTGATTGTTGTAAGCTTCATTTTTCATCGTTTCTTCGATCTTTGATTAATGTATTGAGGGAGAAGACATAGTGGATTTTGTCTTCGTTGATTCCTTAACCTTGGATGATGAACGCGAGGAAAAGGATGCTTGAATCTTTGCCTAGATCTCTCCCTCAATGATGTCTCGAGGGAAAAGGTATGTTTGAACCTTTGCTTAGATCGTTTTGATTCTCCTCGGATTTGAATGCATCGTCGAATTAATTGAAATCTACTCTGCCCCTTGTTAAGATTAAGGGTTTTTTCAGAAAATAGATAAAGAACTCCGACTTCTGGCTCGAGGGGGTTAACTACAAATTATCTCCTTATATCTCCAATGTTTAGGAAGTGAAACAATGCCTTACATCGTCAACTCGGTCTTACCATTGAAAGCATAGTTTAGCAAAATTCAGTTATTTAATTTTCATCGTTCTCCCTCGAAGTTTGTTAAAGTTGTGCAATGGAAGATAGAAAAGAAGAATAGAAAGTCGTTGATTATTTGTGGAATGAATCGATTTCTAAAACATGCATGATTATTTATTCGAATTACTGATCACATAGTACAAAATTTATTACAAATGACACTTAGCAAGAAATAAAATACACACGATAAAGCCTAATCTTCTTGGGGATGGGCTTCTTTAGTGATCCACCAATTAGGGCGATGGATTTTTAACCATATGTGGGCCATCTTCTTCAAAATTTAATTTCTTATTGTCAATCAACTCTTGTACTGCTTCTTTGAATGAATTGCATTCTTCAATCGAATGCCCCGTTACTCTATCATGAAACTCACATTGAAAATCTGAGTTGTACCAAGGAGGAAATGAAGACTTCATGGATCTAGTGTGTCTAGCGGTCATTGATGAATTTTGGACCAGATATGACCATAATTGACTATAGGTCATAGGGATCGGGTCGAACTGGCGATTTTCCCCTTCTTGGCTATTTGGACGTCTATGCTGATTCAAGCGTTAATGGTGATTGTTTCGATTTTGAACCTATCAATTCTGTTAATGGGCTAGTCCCATGATGGTTTGGGAGGAGCTCACAGGATAGTGTGTGGAGAGGGTGTGTGAGGTTATCGTGGGCGTGCTGGTTGATACCTCAAGATGGTGATCATGTGGACGTGATGGTTGAGGGAGTACGGTAGCAATTAAGGGCGTACACATACGATTATTATGCATAATATATTTTCACTTTTACAAAATAAAATTATTACATTTTGTTATTGTTGTCTCTTTCCTCTCTAAACAACACCAACCCTCGATATTACCCGGCAGCGGCTCTACCTCCGTTTCTCTCTGTCTCCAATCTCTCTTATCTAACAACACCAAAGAACCCTAATCCCCTACCCCAATCGCATCCCCAATTAAAAAAAAACACATGAACAAGAGTTGTATTTTTGTTACCCTCTTTCGTGAATTTGTCTATCCCTCTGCTCCCGTTTGATTGTCTTTTCTCCCTTATGTGTTGTAGGTACATCTGTGGTGGTTCTAGGGTTTCAGATGTTGAAACTCTAATTCATACAGAGCGGCCGCGGAGGACGAAGATGGATAGAATGACAGTGAGGATTCTTCTTCTGTTACGAATTTTCCTCCTCCGTAATGTTTTCATCGTCATCAATTATGTTCCTCCCCTTCTGTAATTTTTTCTTCTATCAATCTCTTCCCCTTGTAATGATTTCTCCCCTGTAATTTTCTCCTCCCCTTGTAATGATTTTTTTTCTTCGATTTTATAGGGTTTTTAGATTAGGTATTGTTGTACCCCAAAATTTTCCCTCCCATATTCTTCAAGACATGTCAAGGGTCATCTTCAAATTGCTCAAGATTTCTCAAGGATTGCACAGTCCAAATACCTCCTAAGCCAGCTGAAATTAGGGTTTTGGTTCCTTCAAGGAATTTGGGGTTTTCAATGGCTCAATCAAGTCCCATAGGCCTATATACATTCTCAAGCATCTACATGCCAAGTTTCAAGACTTACAATGCCAAATTCCACAGTCAAAAGCCCTATTTGATCAACAGTCAACTGCAGGGGCAAAATGGTCATTTCACAAGTCAAAAGTAAAAAATTTTGTTCAACATCTTATTTTGAGCTCACAATCATCATTTGATCAAGTCTTGATCATGATTCCACAAGGATAGTTCAAAAATCATCAAGATGCCAAAAGTTACTATTTTTGGACAGTAAAAAAGTCAACTGTATCTTGACCAGGGCATAACTTTTTCATGGTTCATCAGAAAAATTCCATCCAATGCTAATTTTGAAGAGGATGACATTTCCTACAATTCATCTTCACATTCCAAGTCCAAGAAATGCTCTCATAAAAAGTTATCAATTTCTATATTATAGGTCAAATTCAAAAGTCAACAAAAATGCACTTTAAGTCAAAGACCATAACTTGAGATTGGTAAATCCAAATGACATGGGACCAAAGGAATTGGTTAGAGGACTTCAAGAACTTTCCAAAATGTCCAAGAACATGTTCATATAATCAAAATTGAGCAAGATATGCGTTGGAGAAGTTGGGAAATTTTTGTGAATTTGCAAAAGTCAACTTTGCCCAAAACACCTTATTTTTGCTAATGGGCCTCAAATTTCTTCTTGAAACTTTATCCAAGGCCTATGCACGACCCATCAAGCTTATTTGAACTTAATTTTATTATTTTTATTAATTATTTGAATTTTTAATCAATTTTAATTCATTTAATTAATTTAAATTGTAGGAAATTCAAAGATATGGTTTTTCAATCTTTTTGTGAAACAAACAAGCTCAAGATATGCTGGAAATTCGTGTGCAAATCAAAGGGACAAGAATCTCCAAGTTTGGCAAGTTTTTCCAATAAAAAAGATTCAAAAATATATGATTGCAAATCAAATATTCAAACCATTATTTCATGGATCTTTGCTCAAGGATTTGACCTAATTCTATTCTACTATAAGTACACAAGCCAACCCTAATGCCATGAACATGAATTTGCTGCAGAAAAAGCCATAACCACTTTGAAAAAAACTCAAGAAATTTGAAAACTGATTTCCATATTCCAACGTGATTCAAAGGCTTTTGTGGTTTCTAATACATTGCAGGGGTTCCCAGAGACATATTGCAATCGAAACCAAGTGCCAAAGCTCAAGAAATCACCATTAACAGTCTCACGGTTTGCTTGATCTTTTCAGAATCGTAACTCATATTTCATGCATAATTAACATGTTCTAATAATTGTTTTGCATTGCTTGAATCTATATAAAGCTAATGGTATTGGTTAAATGGATTATAGTGTACAAAATCGCAAGTTACCATTGAAGAATTCTAGGGTTCATGAGTTCTTAAATTAGGGCTTTCCAAGTCCAGTAAAATTGAGACCCCTAATGCATATGGTTGGAACCGTCAAGGCCAGACGAACATAAAGCTACCATCGCGAAATATTTATATAGCCTGTAGGGCTATTCGCTATTTTTCCTCATGATGTTTTGTGGGGGTTAAAAACCCCCGCTATCCATTTGTTTTTTACAGGTACGAAGGAGGAAGATGAAGGCGTGTAAGCGTATCATTGTTTGGTTTAAATAGCGCGCGTCTTTATTCCAGCATAATTGTTGTTTTTACATATTATATTCATTGTTCATTATAATAACAAAGGCGTTCAGTTGGCTTAGTGGATGGTGCGTTGGCTGGTAACCATTGGGACTTGGGTTCGATTCCCAGGTCCACCCAAAACTCTATAATATTTTTCTTAACGTGATTGTATGCAGGCTTCAGGCAGCGTTCTACCGTGTGCCTCCAATCAGCCAAGCGCCAAGTGGCCACAGTCATTAATCCAATGGCCAGGAGATGAAGAACACCATACTCCCAGTCAACCATGCGCATGGGGGATCTCCAGGGTCAAACAGGCTTGTGCGTTAATGGGCCCAGAATTGCTTTCTAAACTCCATTATTGGGCCAGTACCCCCTGGTTTATTATTTCTTTTCCTTTTAATTTATTTTATTAATTATTATTATTATTATTATTATTAACTAACAAATTATTTTTATAATAAATTCTGAAAACTAATATTATTATTATTATTTATTAAATTCACTATTAATTATTATTTTGTAAATAAATACTAACAAGATTGATTTAGTTGTTTTAATTAGGTTAATTTTAATCTTTTTCACAATAAATAAAATCAACATAGAATTAGGGTTTTTCTTTTGACAATTTTAATCTCTTTTTATTTTTCTTTTATTAAAAAAACATAAAAAACATAAAATACTTTTTTCTTTTAATTAATTAATTAATTAGAATTAGGTTTAATTAAATGCAAAAGGACCAAAAATTCATTCTTTTCTCAAAAAGGGTCAAAACCCTAAGACTTTTCCTGATTCAATTCTTATTCGCGCATATTATTCTTGATTATATTTATGTATCTGTTCCGTGGATGTAATAGATAATTAGGACCTCTTTTATCGCTTTTTTTATTTTCTCGCATTTACTTTTCAAGGGTTATGTTTTTGGCGATGTAAATACCCGACGCCTTGTAATAGCGTAGATTTACTTTCCGCAATTTATTTTCCGCACAATTATTAACTGTTAAATATGCATGACAAGACTTGTATGAAATTAAAATCAACCCGTAGCTCACCAATAACATGTACAAGATGACTTAACATGAAACCTGACACACTCGCACATGCCACTCCTAGGGTACGCCTCACTTGGTTGCCTCGACGTGGTCATTGAGTATAGGGTGTTTTAGAGGTCGCCCTCCTGTCTAAAGATCCAGTTGCCTCGAAACGGTTGCCTCGGATAAAAAGGATCTAGGACATTAGGGTTACCGCTAAGGCGTCCTACTATTGCTTTGGTGACCACACATGTCCCTATAATCGAATTGACCCGAATAACTCCAACGACGGTGCTACCTACTTCTCAATAGTGGGATAGTACTGTCTAAAGGACATTTACATAGCTTAATTTATTAAGAGTAGGTAGATTTCTCCTGGGTACTTGCTCTTTTCAAAACAAAAAATACTTTTTGCACCTACACTTTTCTGACAAAAGTTTTCAAACAAACACTTCACACACTCTTGAGGACTGATACAAGAGTTACCTAGAAGTTTTCAAAACAAATTTTTTCAAAACCCACAAACACAAGAAAAGCAAACATTTTTGAAAACATAGTGAGCAAGTACCTAAGAGCCCGTGGATAACCACGGATAGAAAGAGTGCTAACACCTTCCCTTTCTATAATCTACCTCCTGAACCCGAGAAACATCTCGAAAAGGAATTTTGCTATGCTTTTGTCCTTTCCTTGTTGGAGAAAATAAAAGACGACGGCGACTCTTGCTTACCGCGACATTTCGCGAACCAGCGTTCCAAAACAGTCAGTTCTATTTCCACCGATCACAGGTATATTTAAGAAATAGAATTATGAGACGTTATGAGGTGATTGTAATTTAATTCAAATTTGATTCAGTTTGAATTTGTTTCTGTTTTAGGCTGATCTTGTTTCTGTTTTAATTTGTGCAAGTTAATATTGATTCGGTTTCTATATTTGACTTGATCATTTTTCTGGAAAAACTTTGAATGCAATATCCAATTTGATTTCGCTGCAAAACAAGCATTATTGCATTATTCCTCTTTAATTCATACAGTGAGTGCATGTTAGTTTTTGGAGCGTGAGTTTTTGGATTTGGACTTGGCCGGTTTGCTTTGGGCCATACATTTTATCATTTACAGGCTCTGGATTTTGGACTGTATAACACCATTTCAACCTTTTTCTTTATATAACTAAACAGAACAAATAAGTTGAGCTTTAAAAAAATATATAATGTGTTATTATAATAAATACTAATAATAGTAATTATAATAAAATAATTGTACTATTAATAATATTGGTATAATTAAAACAGAACAATTTCTTAAAAACAAACCCAAAGCTGAACGGGCCGTATCTTTTGAATTTATTGGGCTTTAATAAGAAAAAGAATTGCTTTTACACCCGCTTCTCAATTTTTGAAATTGTCTAACAAATTACACGGGCCCTTTCTGATTGAGAAAGGTCCATGATATCCTTATAAAATAAACCCCTTTTTATAAACCTTAAACCCCCACAACTATATAAATAATATTTTATAAAAGATAATTTTTAGAAATAGAAATAAAAATATCAGGAACTAGTAGGGAAAATTTAGGGTATGACACCGTTAAATTGATTCTTTTCAGAGTAGGAAATATTTCCCCGTAAGTAATATTAGTAGAGACAATCAGAGTATCGTTGATTGATGTGAATTGCATTCCAACATTGTTATTCATCTTTTTTTATCAAAAAGTTTATTTATTTCGTCTCTTTTCCACTACTATTTTAATCGCCTTAGATAAACATTGTAACAACTAGAAACAATAGATTTAACTATTGGTCTCTGTGGATCAATATCTTTTTAAAACTACACGATAGGTTATGCACTTGCAGTTATATTTTACTCTCACTAAATAGCCAATCAAGTTTTTGGCGCCATTGCCGGGGACCAATTACGTCAAAATATTGTAACTTTGTTATTACATCGTCTAGAATGGGGAACTCTTTTCGGTAGATACGAAGAACTCGCAGTACCGGAACCTTAGTTGAGCCAATAGAAGGACTAGAAAGATACGCACGAGAGAGACTTAGACATCTTCTCCAACGAATTCTTAGAGTGATGGTTGAAGAACAAGATCTTAAGCCTCTTAAGGATTTTACTTTACCCTCTAACGATGAACCTCATTCGAGTATTCTCAATCCTGCAATAACAACTCACAATTTTGAATTTGAACCCGCTTTATTGTAAATCATGCAACAAAACCAATTCGTCGGTCTCCCAACAGAGAACCCTAAACAACACTTGAAAGTGTTCATACAAATAGCCGACACATTTAAAAGCAACGGTGCTACTTATGAGAATATATGTTTACGTTTATTCCCATTCTTCCTCAGAGATAGAGCACAATCATAGCTAGATTCTCTCCCAACAAATTCTATCACCACTTGGAATGACCTCAAGAAAGTTTTCCTTGCTAGATACTTCCCACCAAGTAAAACTGCTATCTTAAGAAATCAGATAACTAGATTTAATCAACAAGATGGTGAATCTCTTTTCGACGCTTGGGAAAGATACAAAGATTTATTAAGACCATGTCCACACCATGGATTGGAGTAATTGTTGATTATTCATACCTTCTATAACAGTCTTCTCTATAACACAAGAATAACCATTGACGTTGTTGCTGGTGGCACTTTGATGAACAAACCATACCCCAAATCCTGCATTCTCATAGAAGACATGGCCCAAAACCATTATCAATAGGGAACTGAGCGAGTATCTATAAAAAAGAGAGAAACAAAAGGAGGTATATACGAAGTTAGTAGCCTAGACCATATGAATTCCAAAATGGATGCTTTAGCACAAAAGGTCCAAAACTTAATCGTCAACCCTACAGCTACCATAGCTGCAATCCAACCCAGATATGAAATATGTGGAACCCAAGGGCATATAACTGTTGAATGCAACCTTATAGCTGAAATTTCCCCTGACCAGGTAAACTATGGCCAAGGAAATCCTTATTCAAACACTTATAACCATGGATGGAGGAATCACCCAAATTTATCTTACAAAAACAATAACACCATCCATAACCCCTCACCTCAAAGATCTCAAGGTTTCCAAACAAAAAAACCTTCACAGCCTATGCAAATGCTCCCTCAGAAATCAAACCTAGAGAAGATGATGGAAAGTTTCATCTCAACTCAAAGTCAGCACAACAAAGAATTCATGAATCAAAACATTCATATAAATGAGATGATTGCGCTATTAGGTAACAAAGTTGATTATATGGTCACACACAACAAGATGTTGGAAACCCAAATCTCTCAAGTAGTACAACAATAAGCTACTCAGGCTATGCCAGGAGGATCATTTCCTGGACAACCTCAACCTAACCCAAAAGGCCATGTTAATACTATTTCACTATGAAGCAGAACTGCATATGATGGAACTGTAAACCCTAGGTTGAATGACAATCTAACAAAGAAGCTTGAACCACCAAAAGAAAATGTTGTGACTACACCAGAAAAGCTATCAGTAGAAGAATCGATTGAACCTGAGAAGCACGGAGAATGAGACGTTAAGTTGAAAGAAACTGAGAAAGATAACCAAACTTACATACCACTCCTCCTTATAAACCATTGATTCCATACCCATAAAGATTTAAAAATACCATAATGGAAAACCAATACAAGAAATTTATAAATCTTATTGAAAAACTTCACATTGAAATACCTTTCATCGAAGATATCACCCAGATACCCTCATATGCCAAATTCTTAAAAGACATCTTGCTAAACAAGCGTAAGTTTGATGACCCGAAACCTATGTAATGAAATTCTATTTGTGTTACTAATAATAAAATAGCCAAGAAGGAGAATGAACCCAAATTTTTTTCTATACCATGTGTCTTAGAAACTCATGTTATTGATAGAGCAGTACTAGATCTTGGTGCAAGTATAAGCTTGATGCCTTTAGCTGTTTCCAATAGAATAAACTTGGGAGAACCTCAACCTACAAAATTTCCCCTTCAACTGGACGATCTATCAATTAAGTATCCTATAGGTATACAAGTAGACGTTCCAGTTAGGATTTGTCAACTTTTTATCCCAACGGATTTCATCGTAATGGATATCATAGAAGACGTAGAAATCCCTATCCTCCTAGGTAGACCTTTCTTATCAACTGCTGAAGCTATAATAGATGTTAAAAATGGGAAGATGACTTTCAAAGTTGGTAACGAAAAGGTTGAATTCATCATATCCAAATTTCTATAAGCTCCTACTATATATGACTCATGTTGTGCCATCGATATTATCGATGAATGTGCAAGAGAGTTTAAAGCACCAACCGAAACCATAAAACTCCCTTTAACCGAGATAATGGAAGGTAATGGAATGAAATTATCTATACCGTATGTAGATGATAGTCTTCATGAATGTTTATCACTCACCCCTGACCATATGATTGGTCCTAAAAAGGAAAAAAGTAGAACTTAAAGAGTTTCCTAAGAATCTGAGGTATGAATTCCTTGATAAAGAACTAAATCGTCCTGTTATAGTAAATGCTAATTTAAACAAAGACGAAATTAATCAACTCTAGATGTCTTACGTAAATACCATGTAGATCTAGGATGTAATATCTCTGACTTAAAAAGGATAAGTCTGTCAATGTGCATGAACCAAATTATGTCAGAGGAAGACTCTAAACCCTCTAGAGAACACTAGAGAAGGATAAACCATGTCATGAGCAACGTGGTAAAGAAGGAAGTTTTGAAACTACTGGAAGCCGAGATAATATACCAAAACTATGATAATAATAGGGTTAGCCCAATATATGTCGTACCAAAGAAAGGGGGAGTCACAGTAATACCAAACGAAAAAGGAGAGTTAGCACAACAACACATAGTAAGCGAATGACACATGTGTATTGATTATAGAAAGCTAAACAAAGTAACCAGGAAGGACCACTTCCCCCTTCCATTCATTGATCAAATGTTTGAACACTTAGCCAGGAACTCTCATTTCTTCTATTTAGATAGATACTCAGGATTTTTCCAAATCCCTATTCACCTTGATGATTAGGAGAAGACAACCTTCACACGCCCTTATGGAACTATTGCCTATTGACGAATGCCATTTGGACTATGCAACACTCCTACAACATTTCAATGATGTATTATAGCCATATTCACATATTTCCTTGACAAGATAATGGAGGTATTCATGGATGATTTCTCAGTATGTGGATCTAATTTTTAAGAATGCCTTGCTAACCTCGAAAAGATCATGGAAAGATGTGTGCAAGTTAATCTCGTACTAAACTGGGAAAAATTCCATTTCATGGTTACTGAGGGTATAGTCCCGGGACAAATAGTTTCTGAAAGGGGAATTGAAGTTGATAAAGCTAATATTGAGATTATAGAAAACCTCCAGTCTCCTAGAATAGTTAGGGAAATTCGAAGTTTCCTTAGACACACCGGTTTTTATCGACATTTTATCAAGGACTTCTCAAAAATCATAAAACCCCTAACCAGTCTCTTAATGAAAGACGCCAAGTTTATTTTTGATGATAAATGTTTGGAAGCATTTAATATCCTGAAACAAGCAATAATCTCAGCACTTATCATGCAACCACCATATTGGAATAAACCTTTTAAGATTATGTGCGATGCAAGTGATTTCACCGTCGGTGCTGTTTTAGGACAAAGAGCCGAGAAGAAAAAGCATTTGATATATTATGCAAGCAGAACCCTGGACACCACTCAACTAAATTATGCCACCAGAGAAAAAGAACTCCTAACCGTGGTATTTACAATATACAAATTTCGTTCTTATTTAGTTGGAGCTAAGATAATAGTATACACTGACCATGCTTCCATATGATATTTATTAAGTAAAAAGGATGTGAAGCCCATACTACTTCATTGGATTCTCCTACTACAAGAATTTGACATAGAAATCAAAGATAAAAAGGGGACAAAGAATGTAGTAGTTGGCCACCTTTCTAGGCTAGAATATTTAAAACCAGATATATTCCCATTAATGATAACTCCACATATGATATACTTGTAGCATCAGTCCAAAAGTAGGAAGATCCAGATGACGATGAATCAGAACCTCAAATATAAACCACCTCAATGGTAACAAGCGTGCCTTGGTACGCCAATTTTGTTAACTATCTGGAAGCTAGTATTCTACCCCATGATCTAACATATCAGCAAAAGAAAATGTTCTTCAATGAAATAAAACATTTCTACTGGGATGAACGGCTACTTTTAGAAAGAGGAGAAAATAGCATATTTCGCCGTTGCCTCCCTGAAGAGGAAGTTGAAAACATCATAACTCATTACCACTCCTCGCCTTATGGTGGGCATGCTAGCACATCAAAAACCCGTGCAAAAATCCTTCAAGAAGGCCTTTATTGGCCCACTTTATGACGCGGCGTGCATGCCTACATACTCAAATTTGACAGATGCCAGCACACTAGTAACATTTCAAGACACAATGAGATTCCCCTTAGAAATATTTAAGAAGTAGATATTTTCGATGTTTGGGGAATATATTTCATGGGACCATTTCCATTCTCCATGGGAAATAAATATATACTAGTTGCATTTGATTACATGTCTAAATGGATCGAGACTATCACCTAACCTACTAATGATGCATGAGTTGTTATTAAAATGTTTAAAAATTACATATTTCCAAGGTCAGAGTTCCTCGCCTAGTCATAAGCGATGACAGATCCCACTTCATCTCAAGAATCTTCGATAATCTTTTAGAAAAATATGGGGTAAAACATTGTGTAGCAACACTGTTGTACCCAACAATTTTTCCATCCCATTTTTATTCAAGATATTCTCTTAGGGTTCTCAAATGCTCAAGGTGGCTCAAGAGTTGATCAGACAAATTCTCCTCCTAAGTAATGGAATTACAACTAGGGTTTCATCTTTTACAAGGAAATTTGGGTTTCCAATGCCCCAAGTGGTTTTCATGGTTCCTTATATGTATCCAAGAATTCTCATACCAAGTTTCAAGCCCTTCATCACAAGTTTTCTCAGTCAATTATTCTGATGATTGAAAATCAACTATATTGGGTAAAAAGTCAATTGTAGTCAACATACAGTCAAACTTCAAGATTTTTGATCAACATCAACATTTTGGAGTGATATTCATCATTTGATCAAGGTTTGATCATGATTCCTCAAGAAAAGCTCTCAAATCATTACAAGTCAAAGTTTCCAAATTTGGGTTTCGTTAAGGAGAAGTCAACTGAACTTTGACCATGCATAACTTTCACATGATTCATCAACTTTTCCCCAACCAAGGCTCATTTTAAAGGAAATTCAATTCTCTACAACATTTTACTTGTGAGCTCAAGTCCAAAAAATGCTTCAACTAATGAGCCAATACATTACAGGTCCTTTCAAAAGTCAACAAAAAAACACTTTTTGTCAAGGCAACTTACATCAAGATAAAGTTTCCAAATGCAAAATGATCAAAAGATAGATTGTAGAGGATATCTTGTGCTTTCTAAAAAGTCCAATATCACTTTGAAAAGATAAAAATTGAGAGAGTTATGACTATTTCAAGTTTGGAAATTTTGAGCAAATGCATGAAGTTCAAATTGAGCAAGATTGATATTTTGGGTTATTGGGCCATGATTTAAGAGTCCAAACGTGTATTACACTCCTTATACACCTCAGAAATCATTCATACACCTTTGACTTATTTTTATTTTAATATTTTTTAATTATTTTTGATTTATTCATTAATAATGTAAAATAAATAAGATAAAATCATGTCTTCTTAGACAAGGCCCTAGTCCACATGTCTTTGCCCTAAATTCCATACTATATATCCCCTCATTCATTCTCATACAATACACAAAAAAACCCTTTCCCCAAAAGCTATCAAAAATCTCAAAATTTCCAAAACCCTAAAAATTTTCAAACCCTTATTACATTGCCTTTCACCACAAACTTGCGATCCCGATCAGCTTCATTCACTCCCAGGGTAAGATTGGATCGTTTAAAACGATCCAAATGGCTAGAAAACACTTATGCATGCATCACGATTTCATCCTTGTTTTAATTCTGTATTTTTTTGTTTTACTGCATTCTAATGCTTACTAATGCTTGCTATGTGTTCATGAGATCCAACAATGCATAATAAAACAATCATGGAGGTCCCATGCATGCTAAATCGCAAAGTACCATGTTTGCATCGATCCAGCTTGTTTGCTTCATAGCTCAAAACCATCTATTTTTAGACTAAAATAACCTTTCCATTGGATTCGTAGCCCTCAAATTAGGGGGGTAAGATGTTTTCGATTACTGATCTTGCTTATTTTGTAGGTTGAACAAAAGAGGGAATTCATAGAAAATGATCAGAGCTAGGGCTCCGGCGCCTCTCCGGTCAATACATTCTTATTTATATTATATACTAATTGTTTCAGTTATATAAACATATGTATAGCCTACCAAGCGATAGAAGCGCGCGTGATAAGGAATTAGTGTCAAAGGTCCTGGGTTCGATCCATCCTTTTGCCACTTTGTTTTCTTAATATCTCATATTTTGCAGGTTTTTTACAAAAGATGTTTGATGCGTATCCTAAACCAAGGCACGCTTGGCCTGGTGGTGAGCTTGTTGCTGGAAAGTCTTGAGGTTGTGGGTTCAACACTACCTCTGGCACTTTGCATCATTGTTTGTTTTCTAACCCTTTTTTCCTTGGTTTTCTTCACAATAAACCCCAATTCTTTTAGTTAAGCTTACACAAACTTTTTTTTAATAAAACCCTAATTATTTAGGTTTTGTTTTTTTTATTAAAATCAACCATAGTTAATTTTTTTTAGTTTTTCTTAATTAAATTAAAATCAACTTAGATTTTAGGTTTTCTTTAATTAACTAATTTTTTTTAATAAATTAAAATCAAATTAGGTTTCTTTAGGTTAATCATCAAACTTTTTTTCGTCAAACAATCATAAATTTTTTTTGTCTTTTCTTTTCCTTTTATCGCTTTGCGTACTTTATCATTTTCACATTATTTTTCTGATTATGTAACTACTACAATTTGTAATAGTATAATTAGGGTTCTATTGTTTTTGCACCGTTTTTACTATTTTGTACCCCCCTTCTTGAAACTTTGTAATAGCGTAGGACACTTTAATTTATGCCTTTTACTTTCTGCATTTACTGCTTTCCTTATAACTGTTTAGTTTTATTAGGTTTGTATGGTAAGACATAAAAATAATCGTATAAAACCCTAATCAAAGACTAAAAATAACTGAGCATGAATCACTCTTCACACACGCACCTCTAGGGTAAACTCACTTGTTACCTTTGAAAACATAGTCATGTCCCTCGAACATGGGGATGCTTTAGCACTATCCCTCGATTAAAAAACATCGTAGTCCCTCGATTACCCTTCGATGCTGCCTTGGTAAATGATCTTAGTACCTTACAATAAAATTGCTAAAGCGCCACTACAAGTTTCCTTTATGACTATACGATGACTCGAATCTGTCCCTCACACATCCAACAATAGGGCTTGCTACTAACTAATGGTAGGATAGAACTATCTAAAGGAAAGGAGGAAAATAACAAAAAAGATCTTTGAATAGGTAGATAGCTCGTAATTGCTTGCTCATAAACAATGTTTTCATGAACACTTTTTCTTCAAAAATATTTTCAAATAAAAATACTTTGTACACATTCTTAACTGATACAAGAATCATTACAAAGTTTCCGTACTTAAGCATTTTCAAAATATTTTCAAACACACAAACAAAGCATTTTTAATAGTGAGCTAGCAATTAAGAGCCCGTAGATAACTACAGATGAAAAGAGTGTTAACACCTTCCCTTTTCATAATCTACCCCCCGAACTCAATAAAATCTTGAAGGTCTTTCCTTTTCTTTTCACCCTTTCCTTATTGGATAAAATAAAAGTCGATGGTGACTCTTGCTATTCACACATTTGTGATAAAATGCAAAACCAAAAGTCAGTTCTCCCACCGTATTACAGAACTGGCGACTCTGCTGGGGATTACTTAAAAGTGGGGTTACCTTTAGAGTTAGATCATTTTTTTAATGCTTTCCTTGTTTGACTTGTCTGCTTTAATTTTAAAGGGTTCGTTTAGGTTTATTTATTGCAAAGATCCTTTACCAAGATCTGGGGACATTTCTATGTAAGTAGTAATAAATCATCGAAACTATATGACGTAGACCGATATGGTTGAAGTGGTGGCTATGTTAGTGCGACACTATGGCTTGTACTAATATTCCTTAAGTCAGTCAAGGATAATATTAGGCTTCCACATAGTGTCATAAGCATTAACTGACTTTTAGAACCTTAATTGACCCAACTTAGCCATTAGAAAGTAGTGTGATAGTCTGCTTTGGTGCAGTTCAAATTTGGTTGATACTCGATGCTACATTCATTGAGATTCCACTCTCGGGATATTTCGGTGGCAAGTCAGTTGTACTTCTGAAAAAATGCCTGAGAGAAAGATCGGTGATATGATACTCCTAAAACCCGGTTATTATTCTTAGGACAGGTTGAGCCAACTAAACTTCAAGAGGGTACTTACCTATAAACCCATGCAAGCCTAAACCTAAGGCTTTGGTGTGCTTTATTTATGTTTTGATTATCTGTTTAAACATTACATCATAACATCATAACATCATAATATAACATTTTCACTAACCATTTCAAGGACCAAGAGATTTATCTTTGTTCTGCTTTGCAGGCTATGGCCTCCGCTTGCAGAAATATTATCTGGATCAACTTTGTGGGAATACCTTCCAAGCTCAAAGAATTGGTCTCAAAAGTTCCCGAAAGCTCCTAGTTCAAAAAAATACATGGTCATTTGATCATCTTGGTTACCTCTGGTTTTGAAGAAAGCATGATGAGTGTTCTATTCCAGTTCTTTGATCCTAAACATCATTGCTTTCCTTTCCCTAATTACCAGTTGGTTCCCATAATTAAAGAGTTCTCTGAGATACTTGGAGTGCCTATACTAGATCAGATACCCTTTACTGGTTTAGAGAAAGATCCAAGACCCGAAGATATTTCCACAGTCCTGCACCTGAAACCATCTGACATTACTTCTAATTGGGAAACCAGAAGTGGGGTTAAAGGACTCCTTGTAAAATTTCTGATGGAGAAAGTTCAGTTGTTTCTAAATGCCATGAGCTTTCATTCTTTCAAAGATGCATTGGCTTTACTAATCTATGATTTGGTACTATTCCCTAATCTGGACCAGCTTATAGATGTGAACACCATCAATATGTTCCTCACTCATAATCATGTGCCTACTTTGCTCGGAGATATTCTACATTATATTCACACTCATACTATGAGGAAGCGAGGGACTCTCATATGTTGTATATCGTTGTTATACATGTGGTTTATTTCACACCTTCCCCGATAAATATTGAATAATGAACAAGGGTTGAGGTGGTCTCAAAGGATAATTTCGCTCTCACATTCAGACATTCATTGGTGTTCCCGATCTCAGGAAGACATCAGTATCATTGACCGCTGTAGAGAATTCCATAGCGTGCCACTCCTGGGCATAAGGGGAGGTATTACATACAACCCTTCTCTAGCTTTATGTTAGTTTGGTTACGCTCGAAGAGACGGTCCTCATGATATTCTTATCCAAGGTATTGTGTTCGACTATGAAAACGATCTTCAAAGTCATCGACGAAGATTTATCCGTGCTTAGGGAATGGTCAACAAGATTGATAGCAGAACTCTGGGGCATAAGAACTCCATCCCTCTAGAGCCTTATCTTAGATGGGTATGAGCTCGTGCTCAAAACCTTATGATGCCATATCCTGATGTCCTACCAATAATCATGGAGCCTGTTGCCCAAGGGGACGTTCCTCACACCATTCTTCATCCAGATATGCCTACTGACCTCAAAGAATTGCAGAAGTCCTAGATTCAACTCAAGGAAGAGCGGGACACCATCGAGACTCAATTCTACACAAGTGAAAAGAAAGTTCTGGAGCTGACAAAACAACTTCATGAAGAACAGGGCCTTAACACATATGTTGACACAAAGAGGAAGTGTCCATGGGAAACTTGAAACTTTAGGAATTTTTATTTTTATTTTCGTTGTAAAATTTTGTTTTCTTATGAGGCTACTAATAAAAACCTCTGTTTCTGTTTTCTTTCGGTTAAAAAAATTTAAATCTCGCATAGTCCTTGAAAACATTGTGTGATACGGTGGGAGAACTGACTTGGGTTTTGCGGTTGTATTCGCACTTGTTCGGTTTAGCAAGAGTCGCCACCGACTTTTTTATTTTATCCTAAAGGAAAGGTTAAAAAGCACAGGAAAAACCTTTTGAGATGTTTCGTGGGTTCGGGGGGTAGATTATGAAAAGGGAAGGTATTAGCACCCTTTTCATCCATGGTTATCCATGGGCTCTTAGTTACTTGTTTTTAGATCACTTGCCTTGATTTTCAATTGCTTGGAATTGTGGTGTGTGTGTGTGTTTGAAAATGTTTTGAAATAGATGCCTTGTCTAGGAAACCGTTGTAATGACTCGTGTTTGAGTATATACAAAGGTGTGTATCTTTTCGAAAAGATGTTTCAAATGTTTTTGGAAGTTTGTTTTTGAAAGTGTTTGTGGAGTGTGGTTTTGAAAAAAAAAAGGCAAATGTGTTTGCAAGTTTGATCAAGTAACTAAGAGTTGTCTACCCCTAAATTTACTCAAAGGTTTTTCTCATGTTTTAACCCTTTTAACAATTTGGCAAAATACCCTTTTTAGTCCTTTAACTTTACCCCAAGGTCCATTTTGGTCCTTTATCTAAAAAAAGTGTCAAACTGGTCCTATAATTCTTTCAAAAGGACCACGTTTGTCCTTTCCATCCACTCCGTTAGTCATGTTTAATGGCAGCGCTTATGTGGCATTACACGTGGGTTTAGAAAAATTGCATGTGGAAATTCCACTTAAAAGTCAGTTTGACACTCTTATGTGGCATTACCACTCATCCATTGCATGTTTCCTTGAAGGTGAAACCAGACTTCTCATCAGAGGTAAGTTTCTGCTTTCTGCAAGAATTCTATTTTCATAGTTAGGGTTTCCATGAAATTCGTCTCCCTTCTCTGAAATTCATCTCTCTATTTAGGGCATTGTGTGTAATGGAGGAAATTCTTAATATTACGATACACCACAATGGTCAATTTGTTAGTGAGGACTTGAGTGTGTACGAAGGAGGTGAGATTGCTGATTTGAGAGTAGATGCTGATATGTGGGGTTATTTTGAGTTATTGGGTGCTATTAAGGAACTAGGTTACCCAACCATAGAGAAGATATACTATAAGGATCCAACTGCTGGAATGAATCTGTTGTTTGATGACAAAGGGGCCTTAGAGATTGCTGATCTATATAGGGTTCATTTACGTATTGAAGTCTTTATTCAACACCCATTGTCACAGCCTGAGTATGTTGATGAGAGTGAAGTTATTTTAGATGAGATACCCCTGAATGTAATGGAAGATGATGCAGTTAGACAAAATGAGGTAAGTGAGGATGCTGTTGGACAGAAGGAGGCAAGTGAAGATGTTATTATACAGAAGGAGGCAATTGAAGATGTTGTTGGACAGAAGGAGGCAAGTGAAGATGTTATTATACAGAATGAGGCAAGTGAAGATGATGTTGGACAGAAGGAGGCAAGTGAAAATGCTGTTGGACAGAACGATGATGATAGTTCTGATGATGATAGCTCTGATGATAGTAGCTTTTCGTATGATAGTGCAAAGGAGGTTGTATTTGATGATGAAACTGATGACTGTGATACTGACTTGGAAGAGGAAGAAGGTATGGCAGAAGTAACTGATCTCTGTGAAACTGAACCAAATAAAGAAGATAGTAAAGGAAGTGATAAAGGAAGTGATAAAGGAAGTGATAATGAAAGTGAGGATCTTGTAAGTGATTGTGATAGTGAAGATAGCAATACTACCAAGAGAAAGAAGTATCCCATTTTCAAGCTTCTAAAGGATATGTCCAATTACAAATGGGAAGTGGGTACATATTTTAGTACAAAAGAAGATATCAAGGAAGCAGTTACCTCTTATGCAGTCCAATCTGGCAGAAATTTAAAGTACATCAAAAATGACAAGATAAGGGTTAAGGTTAGGTGTAAGGATGGATGTGAATGGGAAGGTTATTGGGCTAAGTTGGATGTTGAGGATACTTGGCAACTAAGAAAGGTGATAGACACCCATAGTTGTAGTAGAGAATATCATGTGAAGTTGTTGAAGACTAAATGGCTTAGCAAGAGGTTGCAGAATGCACTTAAAACCAACCCTAGATTGAAGCTTAAGGACATTAAGGAAAAGGTGCAGAGGAAGTGGAATGTGGGGGTCAACAAAACCAAGGCTATAAGGGCTAGGTTTGCAGCAAGAGACATGGTTGATGGGTCATTCTTAGGGGATTATACAAGGATTTATGACTATGCACATGAGTTGTTAAGATCTAACCCAGGGTCAACTGTGAAAGTACATGTCCAACCAGCTCAAGAAGGTAGTGGTGTTCAGAAATTACACTTCAAAAGGATTTACATATGCTTGGCAGCTTGTAAGGAAATCTTCAGGTTAAGTAGACATTTCATAGGGCTTGATGGATGTTTTTTGAAAGGGCTTTGTGGAGGTCAAATCCTGTCAGCCATAGGCAGAGATCCCAATGATCAAATGCTACCAATAGCATATGCAGTAGTGGAGAGTGAAAACAAGGAAAGTTGGACATGGTTCTTGGAGCTGCTTATTGGTGATCTAGGTGGAAGAGAAGAGTGTCTCACATACACTTTTATTTCTGATCAACAAAAGGTATGACTCTATTGTTAATTCTCAATTGATTAGTATTTTTAATAATTAAATTCTCATGTTTATCTTGGTATTCTCATGTTTAATAATTAAGTTATATACATATCATGACCCAGGGATTATTGCCTGCAATGGAGGAACTGCTGCCTACAGTTGAACATAGTTCTGTGTTAGGCATCTCTACAACAACTTTAGGAAGAGATTTCCAGGAAAAAAACTAAAGGAAATTATATGGAAGGCATCCAAATCAACTTACTACCAAGCTTGGGAAAGAGATATGAAAGTTATGAAACATATCAATGGAGAAGCATACAAGCACATGATGTCTACCCCTCCAAGGTTTTGGAGCAGATCATACTTCAAGACTCATAACAAATGCGATGCAGTTCTCAATAATATGTCAGAATCCTTTAATAGTGTTATTTTGGAGTCAAGGGCCAAGCCATTAATAACCATGGTGGAAGAAATTAGGATATACATGATGGAGAGATGGGCTACAAACAGGATGAGGTTTCAGAAATTGATAGATGTAGAAGTGTTGCCAAACATTATGAAAAAGGTTGAGAAAACAAGTTCATTCACAAACATGTGGCTTCCCAGGTAAAATTATTAAAACAAGCATTTTTTCTGTGTTAGAATGTCTGACTTTGGAATGTCCATTCTCATCTTAATTTGGAATGTCCATTTTTCTGTGTTAGGATGTCTGATGAGCATATGTTTGAAGTGAGGCATCTGGAAAATTCTGCTGAAAAATTCACTGTAAACTTGAAGGAAAAATCTGTTCATGCAGAAGATGGGAGCTAACAGGCCTACCATGTGTTCATTCACTTGCAGCAATCAAGAATAGGAACCATAGGATTGATAAATACATTCCTGATTATTACAGGAAATCTAGATATTTGCAAGTGTACAAACCTGTCATATTCCCTGTTAATGGCTCAAACCTATGGGTTACAACTGAGTACCCTGATGTTATGCCACCCAAATTCAGGAAAATGCCTGGAAGGCCAAAGAAAAGGAGGAATTTAGAGCAAGGTGAGCTAGATGGTACTGATAAAAAGATGAGAAGAACAAGATTCATTATAAAGTGTAGCAGGTGTAAGCAGGTAGGTCACAACAAGCTTACTTGTAAGGTGCCTTCTACTAGTCAGACACATGTAGCTCAACCATCTGTACCACAAGCACCATCTGTACCACAAGCACCAGTGCCTTCTCAACCATCTCAAGCATCTGTACCAGTGCCTTCTCAACCATCTCAAGCATCTGTACCAGTGCCTTCTCAACCATCTCAAGCATCTGTACCAGTGCCTTCTCAACCATCTCAAGCATCTGTACTAGTGCCTTCTCAACCATCTCAAGCATCTGTACCAGTGGCATCATCTGTACCAGTGGCACCTGTACGAGTGGCATCTCAAGCATCTAAGTCAGTTCCTGGTCAAGGTTCTCAGGCATCTCAATCTAAATCATCCAAAAAGTTGTCAGTTAGAAGGCCAAATGCACCATTTGTCCCATCTCAAGCATCTAAGTCAGTTCCTGGTCAAGCTTCTCAGCCATCTCAATCTAAATCATCCAAAAAGTTGTCAGTTAGAAGGCCAAATGCACCATTTGTCCCACCAGGTCCAACAACGAGGTTAAAGGCATCAATAACTGTTGTAGGTCCAACAACAAGAAGGACAACACCAACTAAAAGAGCAGCACCAAAGTGGAAACCTTAGTTTACTTTTATGTCTGTTTTGGATTAGGATTGGACCTATAGTTGTTATGTTGTTTTGTTAACTTGGAATATTAGAATTGGTTATGTTAAGTTGTTTTGATCATGTAATATCAAGAAGGACAAGTTTTTGTTTTGACCTGTAATATCAGGCTGTTTGGATTGGACCTGTAATATCAGGTTCTTTTGTATGCAACTTAGTGGTATCCACCACCTTATAATTATATGTTTGGATTGTTACAGTATGTTACATTATGTTTTACATTGATACAAAAATGCTACTAGTTTTACAGTACGTTACATTGATCAAAATGCTACATTGATACAAAAATTGCTACATTATGTTTTACAGTATGTTACATTGATCAAAATGCTACTAGTTCAAAAATTCAAGTTGATACAAAAATTCAAATTCATAATGATACCATGTTCAAATTGAGACTGTGTTACATATGAATCTATTACAACATCATCCAAATTACCACAACTAACATAATAAAGAAGAATCTTTTCCATTTTTTCTGAGAATTCTTCATCTTCTTCATTTCAATTTGTAACTCCATTATCTTATGTTTCAGCCCATCCTTCCTTTCCTTTAGATGATGTATCTCCATCTTTGCTCCATCAAGCTCATTTTGCAGCTTCTCCAACCTATTATTCTGCTTCTTTATAAACTGATCCTTCTCATCCACCACATCATCAAAGAACCATTGAAAGTATCCACACCCAGATTCAGATGAACCCTGTAATGGTGACATCCAGATTCATCTCAGCTATTGCAGGAACTATCAGAACAAGAATATATGAAAACCCATTTTAATTTCATGCTTACCTTGTAATGACGACAACCCCAGAATTGCTTCCCAAAGTTTATGACGGTGGTAGCCCTTCGAAGAACCGCAGATTCTCCACAACCACATATAGGTCTCCATCGCAACTTTCCATCTAAGCTTCCATATCTATTGCAATCGTACGAAGACCGGATCTCTGATGATGCTTCCTTCATCATATTGAGGGAATTTCAAATTCAAAATAGGAAAATTGAGGATTTCTGGAACCCTAGAATTTGAGGATTTCTGGAACCAGCTTGAAGATGATAACATTCCATGTCACCTGCCACGCATGCAAACCAAACGTCCGTTTGGGCCTTTTGGACGGAAAGGATTCCTATGGTCCTTTTGAAAGAATTATAGGACCAGTTTGACACTTTTTTTAGATAAAGGACCAAAATGGACCTTGGGGTAAAGTTAAAGGACTAAAAAGGGTATTTTGCCTAACAATTTTGTTCCACCATTGTAGTTGGTGGGCAATCTTGCGTTAGGATTTTTAACGGGACAGGCGCGGGTCATCGTATGGACCATGAATGCAATGGTGCCAAGTGTCTTTGGCAATTTGCTTGAAGGGACTATGATCATTTGATTAGGCAACTTTCGAAAGCGTCATCGAGGGACTATGATCATTTGAATTGTTTTGTTTTGCCAAAGATACTCAACGTGCAAGCATGGCCCATTTTGGAAGGTAACAAGCGGGATTACCCTAGGGGTGCAAGTGTGAATGGTGTATTGATTGTCATGTATTTGTCTTTGTATTAGGTTATCTGGCGTTTGATTTTTTGTACATACAAACCCTAGGTCTAACCATGGTATATTTGAAAGCGATAAATTGCAGGAATTTAAAGTCTACGCTATTACAAATAAGTATTCAGGAGTGGGGGTACAAGTATTTACAAATGGGGATGAGACTTAATAGGAGAGTAGTGTCCAAATATTTACAACCAAATCGAATCGATCGTAATGTAAAAATGTATCAAATGTACAAGATAAGCAAATGTATAAGAGCAATGTAAATGTATCAATGTATTTGTGTAAGTGTGTGATTTATTTACAAGTGATAAAAAGGTATTTATTAAGCATGTATTTATTCCTTTTGTATTTTTGTATTTTTGTTAATATGTACAAACATAAGTTTTAAGAATAGAAAAGGAAATGCTTTAAGTTTTCTATTTTTTATGTATTAATATTAATGTATTTTTAGTTAGCATTTTTTATGTACAAACTCTTAATTAAAAAAAAGAAAAGAAAATTGATGTTTTATGTATGAAAAAAAAGATTTATCAAAAGAGTTTTAGGATAAAATCTATTAACCTAATTATATTTTAATATTTATGTATTTTTCAAAATGTAATAAAATAAAAGAAAAATTTGTATGAAAATGAAGTATTGTGTTATTTAATCAAAATAAATAAAATATATTAGTTAAAAAAAGAAAAAAGAAATAGATAAGTAAGAAAAGATATAAGTTTATGAGAAAAAGAAAAAAAAAGAACAAGTTAAGAGAATTTATGGGCTTTAAGATGAAGCTGGCCCAAAACAAAGTGGGAAAAGATAATCAAAAAGGGGGGGGGGGGGTGCGCCTGATTTTATTTGGGCTTTAGGCTCATGAAAGGGGCAAGGCCCAAGATATTTCACAACACGTTTTAGGGTTGCAATTGTTTTGTTTCATTTGGGAATGGATTAGGGTTTCAGACGAGAGCGGCGCCGTTCATCACTTTTCATCGTTCCTCTTCATCTTCTTGCTCGAACCATGCCTCTGAACGCTCCTCTGCCTAAGGCCACTGGGCTCCACCGTCCAATCCTCTTCCCTCCATGGTCGCTCAGTGATGTTTGTACACAGGTAACGACTCCGTTTTAGGTCTCAACATGCTTTTAGGTTTTCAAGCTTTTATTGATTTCCATTTTGAATGTTTTACTTTGTTCTAATTCTGTGTGTTATCATCGTTTGAGGTGCGTGAATGGAGAAAAAAAAAGGAGGGATACTACCTTTGGAGACGGAGGAGGAGGCGGACCGGAGGTGCTTTAGGCGGCCAAGGGCGAAGAGATAGTGATGCAAGCTTGCTTTGTGACCTTTCCTGGTACTCTTTATTTCGCTCTCTTTTAGGTTTTATGATGATACTTGAAAACCTAGCTTTAATCACTTCTTTCCTCTTCTGGTTGCCTATTTCTGTTGCCTGGTATGCTGTCTATTGCTTGCTTGCTCGCCTTTTCCTCTTCTGTATGCTTCGTGTGCTTATTGAAATGTTGGTTTCGTTGCTTGATGATGAACTTTACAGTTCTGAGAGCTCGTTTGGCTTGCTTGACTCTGTGTTGCCTTGAATGCTTGTGTATTGAGTTGCCTTGAATGCTATTGAACCCTATGATGAGCCCAACTCTGAGGGCTTTGTAATTTTGAATATTATTCTGATTTTTGAGTTGTGAATCTGAACATGTGTTGAAATGTTTGAGGTTGGCCTTGGGATTTGGATTTTGAGTACTTTGAATCAAGTTTGGTATATTTGAAAACAAGTTAGACTTTGAGGGCTTAGAGTTTTGGTTGGAACTGGTTTTGATCAAGACTTATGCAGGTTTCAGTTTTAGCTTGTGTTTTGAAACTGGTCACAGGTAGGATGATGGCTTGACACAGTTTGTGGCCCTTTTTTCTGGTTTAGTGCCTTTTGTTAAGTTACAGTTTGGCTTTGGCTTGTGATATGCTGGATGTTTGAAACTGAGTTTGGTTTTTAGGCTTCAGTTTGTGGCTGTTAGGTTAGAGACAGGTTTAGGCTTGTTTTGACAGGTTGGGTTTGAAATGGTTTAAGGCTTATGGTCTTGACAGGTTATGTGCTTTGAATGGTTACATGCCTTTGAGATTTTAGGCTTTAGCAGGTTTTGAAAAGGGGTGTTTGAAGCAGGTAAGGCTTTTGTGAGGTTTGGAGCTTAGGCTTGACAGTTCAGGCAGGTTTGAGGCCTTCAAGCTTTTGGAGGCAGTTTGCAATGTTTTTGTCTTACAGTTTGGAGAGTTTTTCTTTCTTATATTTTCTGCGTCCCTCCTTTGTACTGTGTTGGTATGATTGTTTTATATCTTTTCTTCAAGCCTAAACCTGTAAGCCTTTTTTTTTCTTTTTTCTCTTCTCTCTCTCTCTTCACATTTAAAAAGCATTTTTATTGCTTTAGAAATGTAATTTTCTGAAAAAGTACTGGCCTGAAAATGATGACATTTTGATGTTGCTTGCCATAGTTGCTTAGCTCTGCATGATTTCTTCTTTCCTGCATACTTTGTTGACAGCATTTTGTACTTTGATATCTTTCCATATCCTTTTGGACAGCTTTTGATATCTTTGGCTTTGGCCAGCTCTAGTTGACTTTGGATTTAATTTGAAATTATGACCTTGGTTAGGCCTTATGCAGTTCAGTTTGCCTTTGGATTTTGTTTGGCATTTTATGCAGTCTTGCTTGACAATTTTGAATCATGAACTATGCAGTTTGTTTGACCATTTTGAAATTGTGCAATATTACAACTTTGTGCATTCCATACTTTATTTGCAAGCATTTTTTCATCCCTCTTTGTGAACCAAGAGAAATCTTGTGATTTGCAGAGAGGGCAAACTGATTCCGGCCAGTTGCTTTTAATGATGAGTCCATTTTTTATCTGTCTGTCTTTTATTTTATCTGCTTTTGACTTCTTTTCTCTTTTTTTGTTTTGCAGATAAAATTAATGGAGCAAAAGAGCATCAGTAGAAGAATGAAGATTTAGGAAATTTAGGATTCAATTTTATTTCAATTTTAATCATTGTAACCATTATTATTATAAATACTTGTAAATAGTTACTGTATTTAAATAACAATTGTACAAATAATTAAAATGAATAAAAGTCTTTTTGTTGATGTTCCTTTTAATTCTTCTTCCATTATTTATTTAATTATTCATATTTTCTTAAATTATAATAACTGGAATTTATCCCAACTATTCTAATTTAGAACAAATAAATAATCAATAAACAACTGGCGTTCCGAATAATCAAAGCATTGCACAGCTAAACAACAAACGTCCATATGTCCTTTTTTCACTGATTAAATCCAAACACTGCAAATTCTCAATCAACAGCCTCAGTCCATATTCCTTTGCCTTTACTGATTACGTCCAAACACTGCAAATTCCTAATCAACAGCCTCAGTCCATATCTCGGAGTAATTTGAAAAGCACTGATAGAATTAATTCTTTCTGAGAAATATGCGCACAAAAACCCTGATTCTTGATTAAATGTCAGAGAAGCGCCTGTCTGATTAAACCTGAGCCAAAACCAACCAAACCCTAATAATCTGCTTGAACTGTTCCAGAATCCATGAAAACCCTAAATTTGTCAGACTGACGAGAAAAGTCTGTTTGACCGATTCTTGAGCCAGTGTGAAAAATCAGGAAAAGCCCGAAGCTGTGATCTCTTGTGGAAAAAATACGAGGGCAAATTTTGGGGTACAACAGTTGCCCCTGTTCAATCTTCTTGAACCTAAAGAGTTAGATTGGCAAGTTTGTCGTTCGTGACTTGAAGGTAAAAGGAGATTGGACACTAGAGTGCCCAAAAATTTGCACTCGGTGATGTGATGGAAGAGGGGATGGGCTTACAGATGCCATTTGGAGAGATGATAGATAGGAGGATGGGCTTATAGATGCCATCTGGAGATGTGACAGAACCTTGTCAGGAATGGGCTTATAGATGCCATTTGGAAGTGTAATGGATGGTTGTGGAGATGGGCTTAAAGATGCCATCCGGGGTGTCGATCGCGTAAGAGATTCCTTAGCGAGAACTTGCGTATTTGAGAAAGAAAGATAATTTCCTAGCCTGTTACAGGGGTTGATCTTCAAACTCTTCATGCAGATATGCCCTGGCTAGATACAGGTATCGAATCTACAATTAGTTGCTCACAGATGTGCCCTGGCTAGATACATGAATCAAATCTGGAATTTGTCGTCTACAGATATGCCCTGGCTGGATACAGGTATCGAATTTGGAAATTATCGTCTACAGATATGCCCTGGCTGGATACAAGTATCGAATCTGGAAATTGTCGTCTACAGATATGCCCTGGCTGGATACAGGTATCGAATCTGGAAATTGTCGTCTACAGATATGCCCTGGCTAGATACAGGTGTCGAATCTCTAAACTCTTCATGCAGATATGCCCTGGCTAGATACAGGTATCGAATCTACAATCAATCACTCACAGATATGCCCTGGCTAGATACATGTATCGAATATGGAATTGCGATAGTTGATAGTAATCATCTTTGGATTGACCTTTTCTTGAAAAGGCAAAACATTAGTTGTATGCAATGTCATGATGTATGAAATGCATGGTGTCGTGATGTTTTCAAGAATAAATGAGATCGTGTGATCTGATGCGTATATGTATGTATCAAGATGTATAAAATGTGAAATGTCTATGAATGTGTTTTCGACTATGAAAATAAATCCTTGACGAATGCCGGGAACTTAAATCTTGGGCTGATGTCGAAGAGTAGAGTTCTTCGCTTCCGCTGGGGATGCTGGTTGCAAGAATAAACCGGTAGGAGAAGATGACTCCGTCGGGGGATAAACCTATTGGAGAGATTACTCTGTGGGGAATTACTCTGTGGCAAGAGATACTTCGCTGAGGTTTTGATGAGAACTCCGCTGGGGATTCCACTGATAAGTTATGTTGGGGAATTTGATGAACTCCGCTGGGGAAAGGAGAATCTTGACTGCTGTCGGGGAAAGTGAATTCTTGACTGCTGCAGGGGAAGGCAATAATCTTTTGATTATTGAAAGTGAGAAATCCTGGGACCGCTGTTGGGGAATCCGGAGCTTGGGTTGTATGCCAATCTACTGGGGATTCTTGTCTTGAGGGGATCTTCACTGGAGAACATTCGAATATTCTGTGAGATGATGAGAACGAGAGTCTTCATTCTGCTTGGAGACTGATAGTTGGAAGTTTTAGCTCTGCTGGGGATTGACAGTTTTGGCTCCACTGGGGATTTTGAAACTCGACTCTGGGGGGAGTTAGCTTCTGGAAGGTTCTCTGGCTGGGGAAGTCGAGAATCTTTTGATCGTTGCAGGTATTGATCTGGAATAAGTTACAGAATGTCGCCAAATCTTGGGTCACATCTTGAACTATATCTAGAAGGAAATTCTGAACAAGTTACAGAATGTCGCCATCTCTGGGTCACATCTTGAACTATATCTAGACCTTGAATAAGAATCTTTTGAGTTTGAGAAGGAACCGGTGTAGGGTTTCTTGATGATGAGTCCGTGTAAAACTACATCTGGGTTTGAAGAGGAACCTGTGTAGGGTTGCTTCATGATGAGTTCGTGTAAAACTACATCTTGGATTTGAGATCTGTATGAGTAGCAGAATGACTTCCGTGTCTGGAGTGTATCTGAAACTGTAACTGGGATCTGAATGAGTGACAAAATGACTACCGTGTCTGGAGCGTATCTGAAACTGTATCTTCCGACAGGTGATGAAGGAATTGTTGAACACTTCTGACATTCGAATGCCCCAAGTGGTGATGAAAGAGACTCTTTATGTAGATAATTTCCTGGCTTGTTACAGGTGTTGATCTTCAATCTCTCGTTCACAGATATTTTCCTGGCTTGTTACAGGTGTTGATCTGGAACTTAAGAAATGTTGGTTGAGGAGATACTGTCCTGGCTTGTTACAGGTGTTGATCTCTGACCTGAGAAAGAAAGATAGTTTTCCTGGCTTGTTACAGGTATTGATCTTCAATCTCTTCATGTAGATAATTTCCTGGCTTGTTACAGGTATTAATCCATAATCAGTCGTCCACAGATATTTTCCTGGCTTGTTACAGGTGTTGATCTGGAACTTAAGAAAGGTGACAGAATGGCAACCGTGTCTGGAGCACATCTGGACCGTACCTTCCAACGAGTGATAAAGGAATTGTTGAACACTTTTGACATTCGAATGCCCCAAGTGGTGATGAAGGAGACTTACCCCAAGTTCAACTGAACTTTTGAGAGATTTGTTGAAATCTTGACTGGACTGCCCCAGGTTAACTGAACTTTGAAAGATCTGTTGAAACCTTGACTGGACTGCCCCAGGTTAATTGGATGGTGACATGTCATGCCCCTTGTTGATAGGAGACTCGTCGTTGGAAGTGTCATCCTTTTGAAGTGATTTTACTCACTGAGAGAGTTTTCGTTCCTCCGAACATTCGCTGTATGAATTTCTTCGCTGTCAAACAAATAGCCAAATGCAAACAGTGATATTCAAACAATGCAAAGTTTATATTTGTCTCGAAGTTTTGAAAAATGCGTTTCTTAGCAGAAAACTTTTTATAAGACAAATCAACACAAGATTTTAGAGCAAAGCCTTACAGGAGTCAGGATACCTTTTGTAACAGTATGCTTTCGAACTAAACCATGCTTCAATTAGGACTTTGAAGGGTTGTAACATGGCTTGGTTCACGGTTTAAGAAACAAAGGATAAAGGATCAAAGTGTATTTGTACCCACCCGCTCTTCGTGATGTTCTTCAACCCTAAGCTCAGTTAATTGTGCGTCGCACTCTATTCGAGTTTGGAACGACTTTTGAGTGATGGTTCACCAGTTGAATTTATTGGGAAGGAAGTCATCATTTTTTGCAACATTTTTCATGTTGTTGAGGATTTGCAATGATCTCGTTCTTTTGATTTGTTATCCCTAACTTTTGCCTGACTGTTCCTGTTTTCGAGATTACAGTCAGCGGGATGCCCCAGCTTTCTCAAGCCTCCTTTGTAGGTTTTAGCTCAGTGGGCTTTTTCTTTTTTTTGAGAGATAATGACTGCCAATGAGATAAAGAACCATCACTGTCTTTTGATTCCAGAGGAATGATTTTCTTTGACGTCGTTCGTTGTATTACGAACTGAGAGTTTGCGACTTCAATGCGCATTTTCTTTTGATTAACTGAGAGACTACCCTGCCCCAGGTTTAAATCAAAGGTTTTAATTTGTTTAGAACAGAAAACTCCTACTTCTTTGGCTCGAAGGGGTTGACTAGGGATTATCTTCCTTATAACTCCAGTGTTTGGGAATTGAAAGAAATGCCTGTACATCATCAGCAAGGTCTGTTCAAAAGCATAATGTATGAGATTATGGTATTGTTTCGTCATCCTCCCTCTAAAGGCTGGCAGCATTTTATCAAGAGTTAAATATCATAAAGAAAGCACAAGAGTAGTGAAAACGAATGGATGAATTCAAGACAAACATATGAAATGCATTAATGAAACATAGTTTGACATCAACAGATAATTGTTTGAATAACCAAAGAAATTACAACTTTGAAAATTCAAATGAAGCAAAAATCTTTCAGTTTGAGCTTTGTCATTTCAGGTGGAGAACTCCTCAATGGAAGATTTTCATCTCGCCGTCTGGCGTGAACCTCAGTACTCCAATGTCGATCAGATCTTGAATTTTGTTCTTCAAGGCCCAACAGTCGTCGATGTCATGTCCCGGGCTGTAGGAGTGGTATACACAAAATGCATCGGGATGATAGTTAGGAGCGGAGGTATTGGGCTTCCGAATAGGATCCCTCAAAGCAGTTAGATTGACCTCCAACAAGCGCTCCAGTATCAGAGATGACGGTATGTCAGTCTCAGTGAACTGTCTTCCCGACGTATTTTGACTACGCCGATTACCCCGTTGACGCTGGAGAGGTTGTTGATGGGCTTGTGACCCTGAAGCAAGCAAAGGAGCCTTCCCCTTGTCTTCTTGTCTGGAGGGGGGTTGAGTGGTGACTTGCTCTTCAGCCTCAGATGTCTGCCCCAGTTGGTTGTTCCGAAGCAGTTGGTTGACGAGAACTCTGAGTTCCTCTTGTCTTTGAGACAAATCCTGGATGAGAGCCATCTGGCCCACTAGTTGTCCCATCACTTGGATCCTCAATGTTGCCAAATCAAACTGTAGTTCCCCCAGCTGATCACTCCTGGCATTGTTTGAAGTCTCCTGGACCAAACCCTTTGTGAGGAGAGCTTTCATTTCTTCTTGTCCCAGAGACAGGTTCAAGAACATTTCCTGCAGCTGAGCAGTCTGGTCCTGGATATCCTTGACAGTTCTCTCTAGAGCCACCTCTTACTGAAATAAACAGTAGGAGAGTAAGGAAACCTGAAAAGGAAAAACTGTCATGATGCGATGCATGATATGTGGATGCATGCTTTCAAGGATCTCTTGGGGTAAACACAAGAGAATGTTAGAGGTTGAACTTCGGTCTTCGATTGGAGAACTTTGCACCGGTGGATGTCTTTCCACAAGAATCAATCTCACCATGTCAAGTGGGTCATAGCCCCTGATTTAAGTTGTTGCACTTGATCTTTGATTGGAGAACTTTGCATCGGTGGATGTCTTTCCATGAGAATCAAGCTCACCATGTCAAGTGGGTCATAGCCCCTGATTCAAGTTGTTGCACTTGATCTTTGATGGCATTTGCTTAGAGGAGAAAACCTCTTGCCCCTTGGTAGACGTCTGGTTCAACGTAACCCTGCATCAAAAGAACCCTCGAGATCCTTGAAATGGTTATTGAAAATGCTATGGTATGATGTCATGATGTTATGTACATGTATGCAAAAGCAAGCAAGTGAGTGTATATACAAGTAATCATATTCACACAAAGCAAACAAGTCCTTAGGTTTAGGCTTGCATGGGGTCTGTAGGTAAGTACCCTCTTGAAGTTAGTTGGCTCATCCTGTCCTAAAATAGAAGCCGGGTTCTAAGGAGCTCAATATCATTGGATTGTTTTCTGTGTTCATTGTTTTAGTTTAGCCACTTAACTGGCGACCAAAATATTCCAAGAAAACAAGCCTCAATGAGTGTAGGATCGAGTATCTACCAACTTCGGACTGTACCAAAGTCGGTCATCTCACTACCCCTAAAAGGCTAGGATGGTCAATTAAGGTTCTAAGAGTTCGTTAGTGCTTCACGACATCACTCAGTGGCCCCGTACTCTCCTTGATTGAACTCAAGGGTTATCGGTACTCACAAATATGTCACACTAACATAGCTTACTGCTTCAACCATGTCGGTATACCCTGCACAGTTCCCTCACAACTTTATTGCTATTTACCTAAGAAGGTGCCCCAAATCTAGGTGTAGGATTTACAACAAACCCAAACAAGGACCCAAAGAGTAAAGCAATCAAAGCAAACAAAGCAAGTATGTAAAGGTGATCTAAACCCTAAGGTAACCCCACTTTTGAATTTAATCCCCAGCAGAGTCGCCAGTTCTGTGATACGGTGGGAGAACTGACTTGGGTTTTGCGGTTGTATTCGCACTTGTTCGGTTTAGCAAGAGTCGCCACCGACTTTTTTTATTTTATCCTAAAGGAAAGGTTAAAAAGCACAGGAAAAACCTTTTGAGATGTTTCGTGGGTTCGGGGGGTAGATTATGAAAAGGGAAGGTATTAGCACCCTTTTCATCCATGGTTATCCATGGGCTCTTAGTTACTTGTTTTTCGATCACTTGCCTTGATTTTCAATTGCTTGGAATTGTGGTGTGTGTGTGTGTGTTTTTGAAAATGTTTTGAAATAGATGCCTTGTCTAGGCAACAGTTGTAATGACTCGTGCTTGAGTATATACAAAGGTGTGTATCTTTTCGAAAAGATGTTTCAAATGTTTTTGGAAGTTTGTTTTTGAAAGTGTTTGTGGAGTGTGGTTTTGAAAAAAAATAGGCAAATGTGTTTGCAAGTTTGATCAAGTAACTAAGAGTTGTCTACCCCTAAATTTACTCAAAGGGTTTTCTCATGTTTTAACCCTTTTAACAATTTTGTTCCACCATTGTAGTTGGTGGGCAATCTTGCGTTAGGATGTTTAACGGGACAGGCGCAGGTCATCGTATAGACCATGAATACAATGGTGCCAAGTGTCTTTGGCAATTTGCTTGAAGGGACTATGATCATTTGATTAGGAAACTTTCGAAAGCATCATCGAGGGACTATGATCATTTGAAATGTTTTGTTTTGCCAAATATACTCAACGTGCAAGCATGGCCCATTTTGGAAGGCAACAAGCGGGATTACCCTAGGGGTGCAAGTGTGAATGGTGTATTGATTGTCATGTATTTGTCTTTATATTAGGTTATCTAGCGTTTGATTTTATGTACATACAAACCTAGGTCTAACCATGGTATATTTGAAAGCGATAAATTGCGGGAATTTAAAGTCTACGCTATTACAAATAAGTATCCGGGAGTGGGGGTACAAGTATTTACAAATGGGGATGAGACTTAATAGGAGAGTAGTGTCCAAATATTTACAACCAAATCGAATCGATCGTAATGTAAGAATGTATCAAATGTACAAGATAAGCAAATGTATAAGAGCAATGTAAATGTATCAATGTATTTGTGTAAGTGTATGATTTATTTACAAGTGATAAAAAGGTATTTATTAAGCATGTATTTATTCCTTTTGTATTTTTGTATTTTTGTTAATATGTACAAACAGAAGTTTTAAGAATAGAAAAGGAAATGCTTTAAGTTTTCTATTTTTTAGGTATTAATATTAATGTATTTTTAGTTAGCATTTTTTATGTACAAACTCTTAATTAAAAAAAAAGAAAAGAAAATTGATGTTTTATGTATGAAAAAAAAGATTTATCAAAAGAGTTTTAGGATAAAATCTATTAACCTAATTATATTTTAATATTTATGTATTTTTCAAAATGTAATAAAATAAAAGAAAATTTGTATGAAAATGAAGTATTGTGTTATTTAATCAAAATAAATAAAATATATTAGTTAAAAAAAGAAAAAATAAATAGATAAGTAAGAAAAGATATAAGTTTATGAGAAAAAGAAAAAAAAGAACAAGTTAAGAGAATTTATGGGCTTTAAGAGGAAGCTGGCCCAAAACAAAGTGGAAAAAGATAATCAAAAAGGGGGGGGGGGTGCGCCTGATTTTATTTGGGCTTTAGGCTCGTGAAAGGGGAAAGGCCCAAGATATTTCACAACACGTTTTAGGGTTGCAATTGTTTTGTTTCATTTGGGAATGGATTAGGGTTTCAGACGAGAGCGGCGCCGTTCATCACTTTTCTTCGTTCCTCTTCATCTTCTTGCTCGAACCATGCCTCTGAACGCTCCTCTGCCTAAGGCCACCGGGCTCCACCGTCCAATCCTCTTTCCTCCATGGTCGCTCAGTGATGTTTGTGCACAGGTAACGACTCCGTTTTAGGTCTCAACATGCTTTTAGGTTTTCAAGCTTTTATTGATTTCCATTTTGAATGTTTTACTTTGTTCTGATTCTGTGTGTTATCATCGTTTGAGGTGCGTGAATGGAGAAAAAAAAAGGAGGGATACTACCTTTGGAGACAGAGGAGGAGGCGGACCGGAGGTGCTTCAGGCGGCCAAGGGCGAAGAGATAGTGATGCAAGCTTGCTTTGTGACCTTTCCTGGTACTCTGTATTTTGCTCTCTTTTAGGTTTTATGATGATACTTGAAAACCTAGCTTTAATCACTTATTTCCTCTTCTGGTTGCCTATTTCTGTTGCCTGGTATGCTGCCTATTGCTTGCTTGCTCGCCTTTTCCTCTTCTGTATGCTTCGTGTGCTTATTGAAATGTTGGTTTCGTTGCTTGATGATGAACTTTACAATTCTGAGAGCTCGTTTGGCTTGCTTGACTCTGTGTTGCCTTGAATGCTTGTGTACTGAGTTGCCTTGAATGCTATTGAACCCTATGATGAGCCCAACTCTGAGGGCTTTGTAATTTTGAATATTATTCTGATTTTTGAGTTGTGAATCTGAACATGTGTTGAAATGTTTGAGGTTGGTCTTGGGATTTGGATTTTGAGTACTTTGAATCAAGTTTGGTATATTTGAAAACAGGTTAGACTTTGAGGGCTTAGAGTTTTGGTTGGAATTGGTTTTGATCAAGACTTATGCAGGTTTCAGTTTTAGCTTGTGTTTTGAAACTGGTCACAGGCAGGATGATGGCTTGACACAGTTTGTGGCCCTTTTTTTTCTGGTTTAGTGCCTTTTGTTAAGTTACAGTTTGGCTTTGGCTTGTGATATGCTGGATGTTTGAAACTGAGTTTGGTTTTCAGGCTTCAATTTGTGGCTGTTAGGTTAGAGACAGGTTTAGGCTTGTTTTGACAGCTTGGGTTTAAAATGGTTTAAGGCTTATGGTCTTGACAGGTAATGTGCTTTGAATGGTTACAGGCCTTTGAGGTTTTAGGCTTTAGCAGGTTTTGAAAAGGGGTGTTTGAAGCAGGTAAGGCTTTTGTGAGGTTTTGAGCTTAGGCTTGACAGTTCAGGCAGGTTTGAGGCCTTCAAGCTTGTGGAGGCAGTTTGCAATGTTTTTGTCTTACAGTTTGGAGAGTTTTTCTTTCTGATATTTTCTGCCTCCCTCCTTTGTACTGTGTTGGTATGATTGTTTTATATATTTTCTTCAAGCCTAAACCTATAAGCCTTTTTTTCTTTTTTCTCTTCTCTCTCTCTCTTCACCTTTAAAAAGCATTTTTATTTCTTTAGAAGTGTACTTTTATGAAAAAGTACTGGCCTGAAAATGATGACATTTTGATGTTGCTTTCCATAGTTGCTTAGCTCTGCATGATTCCTTCTTTCCTGCATACTTTGTTGGCAGCATTTTGTACTTTGATATCTTTCCATATCCTTTTGGACAGCTTTTGATATCTTTGGCTTTGGGAAGCTCTAGTTGACTTTGGATTTAGTTTTAAATTATGACCTTGGTTAGGCCTTATGCAGTTCAGTTTGCCTTTGGATTTTGTTTGGCATTTTATGCAGTCTTGCTTGACAATTTTGAATCATGAACTATGCAGTTTGTTTGACCATTTTGAAATTGTGCAATATTAAAACTTTGTGCATTCCATACTTTATTTGCAATCATTTTTTCATCCCTCTTTGTGAACCAAGAGAAATCTTGTGATTTGCAGAGAGGGCAAACTGATTCCGGCCAGTTGCTTTTAATGATGAGTCCATTTTTTATCTGTCTGTCTTTTATTTTATCTGCTTTTGACTTCTTTTCTCTTTTTTTGTTTTGCAGATAAAATCAATGGAGCAAAAGAGCATCAGTAGAAGAATGAAGATTTAGGAAATTTAGGATTCAATTTTATTTCAATTTTAATCATTGTAACCATTATTATTATAAATACTTGTAAATAGTTACTGTATTTAAATAACAATTGTACAAATAATTAAAACGAATAAAAGTCTTTTTGTTGATGTTCCTTTTAATCCTTCTTCCATTATTTATTTAATTATTCATATTTTCTTAAATTATAATAACTGGAATTTATCCCAACTATTCTAATTTAGAACAAATAAATAATCAATAAAAACTGGCGTTCCGAATAATCAAAGCATTGCACAGCTAAACAACAAACGTCCATATGTCCTTTTTTCACTGATTAAATCCAAACACTGCAAATTCTCAATCAACAGCCTCAGTCCATATTCCTTTGCCTTTACTGATTAAGTCCAAACACTACAAATTCTCAATCAACAGCCTCAGTCCATATCTCAGAGTAATTTGAAAAGCACTGATAGAATTAATTCTTTCTGAGAAATATGCGCACAAAAACCCTGATTCTTGATTAAATGTCAAAGAAGCACCTGTCTGATTAAACCTGAGCCAAAACCAACCAAACCCTAATAATCTGCTTGAACTGTTCCAGAATCCATGAAAACCCTAAATTTGTCTGACTGACGAGAAAAGTCTGTTTGACCGATTCTTGAGCCAGTCTGAAAAATCAGGAAAAGCCCGAAGCTGTGATCTCTTGTGGAAAAAATACGAGGGTAAATTTTTGGGTACAACACATTGCATCTGCATATCATGCACATCATTCCATAACAGGTTTTCTAATACAGGTCTTCTCATCTGCTTACTATTTATTTCAGTAAAATATGACTCTTGACCAACTGTCAAGGAACTCCAGGCACAAAATTCCCAATTTCAAGAAACTCTCCTAAACTTATCCCAGGAATAGAAAGAACTGATGGCGCTCATCACCAAGAAGAAGATGACCAAAAAACCAGTTGCCATCCTCAACATGGGAAGAAGGCTCAAAGGTCCTCTCAAGCAAATTCAAGATCATGATATTCCCTCTGATGAAGAAGACAATCAGGGTCGAGAAGACAAGAGTGTGAAGGCTGAAGGGGGAAGTAACCTTGGTTCTGGCAAAGATTCTAAAGAAGACTATTTTGATGAGCAGTATCCTCCCGCTGACGACAGATACAAACAACTGGAAGATCGTCTGAATGCCATGGAGATCCAGAGGGTACCTGGATTGGATTTTGAAAAGTTGGGTTTGGTCTCGGGGGTTGTCATTCCGCACAAGTTCAAGGTCTCCGTTTTTGCAAAATAGGATGGTGTTTTTTCTCCCAAGCTTCATCTGAGATCTTATGTCCGGAAGATCCAACCCCATACTACTGACAAGAAATTATGGGTTCATTTCATTCAAGAGAGTTTATCCGGGACACAACTCGAATGGTTGTATCAGCTGGAAGGAACCAATATTCGCACTTGGGAAGACCTAGATGCTGCTTTTTACAAGTAGTATCTATACAATGCTGACCTTACATTAACTCGCGTGAAATTGCAAAATATGACCATGGGCGCTCCAACGAAGGATTTAAAGAGTATGTCCAAAAGTGGAGAGATCTATTTGGAAGGGTGTAACCTCCTCTGTCTGATAGAGAGTCGGTTTATATGTTCATGGACACTCTGATGGGGCCTTTATTTAACCATCTAATTGGAAGCTCTTCATCTGGTTTTACGGAGCTGATTCTGACAGAGGAACGTGTATAAGGTGATATCAAGAGTGGAAAGATTCCAGTGGTTGTGTCTTCAAGTACTTTGAAGAAGACATTCAATGGAAAAAATAAACCAATGTTGTTTATGGCCAGAAGAGCCATGGTAAAAATGACCGCAATCAGACTGTGGAAGCGATGCTAATTTCTAATCATGCTCCTGTTCAACAACAACAACAACAGGGAAATCAACGTAGGCCAAACGCTCCAATAAGATAATTTACAAAGATCAGTATGCCATTATCTCGGGTGTTACAAAATTTACTGAAGGCGGAGTTGATGACATTGAGGGATCCTCCTCAGAATCCCAACATCTCCTCTCCCTGCTAAAATCCAAATGTGAAGTGTGCCTACCATTCCAAAAGTCCTCATAATGACACCAACAACTGCTGGGCCTTGAAAAACAAAATTTAGGACATAATTGACAATGAAGAAATTGAGTTTGACCCTCCGGAGACTCCCATCGTAATTATTGCACCTATGCCAAAGCATGACAAAGGCATTAGTGCTATTGATGATGTTATTTATGTTTTTATTGTAAGTGAATTGGTTACTCCCCTCCCAATCATAAAAAATAATCTGTTGTAGGCCAGTTTATTTCTGGGCTGTGTTGAAAGGTTTTATTGCTGCGTAGCCCAGTCCAATGGCTCCAAGTTTCTAAAGGAAGGAGTATAGCGCCTGATGGAAAATCACGTCATTCTGATTGAGAAGATTCTGTCTGCTGAGAATCCATGTCAAGATTTATCTGTAATATCCAACCCTCTTGTCAGGATCACCTTCACAGGTCCTGTAAGGATCATTGCCAATCCGAAAGCCACTCTTCTGATAATCACCACACCTGGACCTATTCCATATTCTTCGGATAAAGCCATCCCTTGGAATTGTGAAGCCAATGCCTATTACCATGACATCAAGCAAGAACTATCGACTGCTGACAATGAAGATATTGAAGCTACTGATTCCAACATTGACAATATTGTTGGGACTAGTAAGGTTACTAGAATGGGAAGAGTTTTCCCTCCCGAGATCTCTCTGGGAAGAGTTTTCTCTCCTGAGATCTCTCCTCCGAAGGATGTTTCTATACCAGTTCGTGTTACTACTACGGCACCATCTACTGAGACTCTGGGTAAAGATCAAATGACTGAGCCTGCCCAGACGAAGGCACCACCTAAAGAAGCTACTACTGAAGATACCTCTAAGCAAGAGTTGGAAGAGGTATCGAAGATTATCCACAAGAGTGATTACAAAATTGTTGAAAAACTGGGGAAGACCCCCTCCAAGATTTCCATGTTGTCTCTATTATTGTGTTATGAATCCCATGCATAAGCTTTGGTGAAATTCTTGAAGTCTGCTCATGTGACACAAGAAATTTCTGCTGACCTATTTAGAATTTATGTTGCCAGCCTGACGATTGATAGCAAGCTAGGTTTTTCTGATGCTGACTTGACTCCTGAAGGGAGGAATCACAACAAGACCTTGTATGTCTCTATTAAATGTCGGGGCACTACTCTGGCTCATGTGCTGATTGATACGAGTTCCTTGCTAAATTTTCTACCGAAGGGTGCTCTTGATAGACTTGATTGTGAAAGGGTTGTTATGAAACCTAATGATATTATTGTCCGAGCCTTTGGCAGTTCAAAAAGGATGGTACACAGAGAAGTGGATCTTTAGATCAAAGTAGGTTCGTAGGTCTTCGAATCTACCTTCTACGTAATGGATATTCGACCAACTTATTCTTGTCTACTGGAATGCCCCTAGATTCATGGGGAAGGAGCTGTTACCTCCACTCTACATCAGAAGCTGAAACATTCGGTGAAAGGGAAGGTTATTACTGTGTATGGTGAAGATCAGTATATGGTCAACCACTTAAATTCATTCAGGTATGTAGAGATGGATGGAGAATTCATCGAGACTCCCTGTCAGACTTTTGAAGTTATCTCTCCTTCTGCCACTAAAGACGTCTTTGTTATTCCAAAGGTTACCAGGGTTCCGCCCAAAATGACTTCTTTGAAGGATGCTAAAGCTGCTGTAAAAGAAGGTGGTTGTACTATTGGGGGTCAGCTTCCCGACATTCCATATAAATATGAAAAATTTGGTTTGGGTTTCACTACAGAGGCTCAGAGGATTGTTCGTCATGCTCATACTGGAATACCACCATTTCACATCCGCAACTATGGAGTTAATGCAGTAGAAGATGCTGACAATGACTATGACCTTGATAGCTGTATCTTTCCTACCATCAACAACGACTTGACAACTGGAAGACTCAAGACATTATCTCTATCTCCTTTAGTCAGGAGTAATAGCTTCATTTTTATTTTTATTTCTTTGGTTATGTAATTTAAAAAAAAACAATGACTTTAAGCCTTGTGCCTTACCCGGGGCACAATGGTCCATTTGTTAGGGTTGTCATTTTCATGTACATATTTTCATTTAATAAAGCATTGGACGTTTTGCATTAAAATTTTGTGTTCTTTGTCTTTATTTTTACTTTTATCACTTTCAAATAGCAATGTGTTCTTACACACACCCACATCATAATAAATTGCAGATCCTCATCCACTCGAGATCCTGTTGATAACAATTCTACTATTGCCACTTATGACTTTGAAAATACGATCTATCAAGATGAGAAAGAAGGTGAGGAGGATTGTGAAGTACCAGGAGAACTTGCCAGACTCTTATTGCAAGAGGAGAAGACTATACAACTGCATGATGAGCCAATGGAGGTTATAAACTTGGGTACTAAGGCAGACATGAAAGAAGTCAATATAGGCGCTAACTTGGAAAATGGTGTCAAGAACAAGTTAATTCAGATGTTGCATGAATATTTTGAAATCTTTGCTAGGTCGTACGAAGATATGCCAGGGCTCGATACCGATATTGTAGTTCACTGTCTACCGATGAAAGAGGGTTGTTCTCCAATAAAGCAGAAGGTTCGTTGCATGCATCCTGAAATGTCAAAGAAGATCAAGGCTGAGGTAATGAAACAATTCAACGCAGGTTTCTTGGCTTTTACATCATATCCTCAATGAGTTGCAAATGTGGTGCCAGTACCAAAGAAAGACGATAAGGTACATATGTGTGTAGACTACTGAGATCTGAATAGGGCGAGCCCCAAGGATGACTTTCTCCTTCCACATATTGATGTTCTGGTCGACAACACCGCTCAACACAATGGGTTATAATCAAATTAAGATGGCACCTGGAGACATGGAGAAGACTACTTTCGTCACACAATAGGGCACTTTCTGTTACAAGGTTATGCCTTTTGGTTTGAAGAACACTGGTGCAACATATCAACGTGCCATGGTAGCTTTGTTCCATGACACGATTCATCTCGAGATAGAGGTTTACATCGATGATATGATAGCCAGATCTCATACTGAGGAAGAACATCTTGACCATATACACAAACTGTTTGAGAGGTTAAAGAAGTACAAGATGAGGTTGAATCCGAACAAGTTCACTTTTGGAGTGAGATCTTATAAACTCTTGGGTTTCGTTGTCAGTGGTAAAGGAATTGAAGTTGATCCCACCAAGGTCAAAGCCATTCAAGAAATGCCTATTCCCTATACCGAGAAGAAAGTCAGAGTTTTTCGGGGATGACTAAATTATATTTCCAGATTTATTTCTCATATGACCTCTACTTGTGAGCCACTTTTCAAGTTACTGAAAAAAGATGAAGTAGTGAAATGGAACGACGAATTCCAGATAGATTTTGATAAAATCAAGGAGTATCTTCAAGAACCCCCAATTCTGATGCCACCAGTTGAAGGAAGACCTCTAATGATGTACCTAACAGTGTTAGAGAACTCAATGGGGTGTGTACCGGGGCAGCATGACGAGTTTGGTCGAAAAGAGCATGAAACATACTACCTTAACAAAAAATTTACCGATTGTGAAACAAGATACTCACTGCTCGAAAAAACTTGTTTTACTTTGGCATGGGATGCTCGCCGACTAAGACAATATATGGTGACTCATACCACTTTATTAATCTCTAAAATGGATCCCATCAAATACATATTCGAGAAGCTCGCTCTCTCTGGAAGGATAGCCATATGGCAAATGGTCTTAACAAAATATGACATTCAGTACACCACTCAGAATGCAATCAAAGGAAGTGTATTGGCAGACCATTTGGCTCATCGAGCCATAGACGATTATCAATCCATGAATTTTGAATTCTCGGATGAGAATATTATGGTGATTATTGATTATGAAGAACCTGGACCGTATGAAGGACCTGGACCAGGATCCCGATGGACAATGGTTTTTAATGGAGCTTCCAACGCACTTGGTAATGGAATTGGTGTTGTAATAATCTCCCCTATTGGTTGCCATACGCCCTTCACCGCCAGACTATGCTTTGATTGTACCAACAACATGGCCGAATACAAAACGTGCATCATGGGTATCAAAGCCGCTATTGACATAGGGATCAAGTTCTTAAAATTATTTGGGGACTCAGCCCTAGTGGTCAGTCAGATCAAAGGGGAATGGGATACGAAGCACCCGAATCTCATTCCTTATTAGGAACATGTGTTGACCTTAATTCTATACTTCGAGGAAATCACTTTTGAACACATCCCATGAGAAGAGAACCAGTTGGAAGATGCATTGGATATAATGTCATCTATGTTTAAGGTCATATGGGACAACAAAGCTCCTCAAATCACAATTAAAAGATTAGACTAACCGACACATTGCCACGGGTCGATACTGACGGAGTGGAAATTCCTACGGAGGTTCTTCGCCAAGTTCTTCCTGAGCAACAATACTTTGTACAAGCGCAATCATGATTCAACTCTGCTTCATTGTATGGATAAGAAGGAAGCTAAGGAAATCATCAAAGATATGCATAAATGTGTCTTTGGTACTCACTCTAGAGGGCATACGATGGCTAAAAATATTATGAGAGCAGGTTACTATATGTCGACTATGGAAACTGATTGACATCATCACTCCAGAACTTGTCATAAATGCCAGATCTACGCTAACAAAGTACATATGCCTCCGGTGCCTCTGAATGTCCTAACTACCCCTTGGTCGTTTGCAATATGGGTGTGATCGGTGGATCTGGAACTGACTGTTTAACGCTGGTTCGCGAAATGTCGCGGAAGCAAGAGTCGCCACCGTCTTTTATTTTCTCCAATAGGAAAGGACAAAAGCACATAAAAATTCCTTTTAAGAGATTGCTCTCGGTTCGGGAGGTAGGTTATAGAAAGGGAAGGTGTTAGCACCCTTTCTATCCATGGTTATCCATGGGCTCTTAGATACTTGCTCACTTGTGTTTTCAAAATTGTGTGCTTGCTTTTCAATGTGGGTTTAAAAGTTTCTTCGAAAAATTTCAGATCGACTCATACGTCAGAGTGTTTGAAAAGTTTGTTTTGAAAGCTTTTGAAAATGTGTGGTGTGAAAAGTCTTTTTGAATTTGTTTTGAGATTAGAGCAAGTATCCTTGAGAACCTACCTACCCTAAGGAATTCGTCTGTGTAGATGTCCTTAAAAGTAGTGCCATCCCACCATTGAGAGGTAGGTAGCACCACCGTTGGAGGTGTTCGGGTCAATTCGAGGTTCGGGACATGGTGATCACCAGAGCAATAGGAAGACACCTTAGAAGCTACCCTCATGCCAGGTTCCCGGATCATGAGGACTTACTAAGACGTTTTCTACTCGACGATCACCTTTCGAAAGGCAACAGTGAGGCGTACCCTAGGGGTGGTGTGTGCGAATTGTGTGTCATGTTTCAGTTATTTGTCTTGTCATGTTTGTTGTGTTCTACGCTTGATTTTAATTTGTCCATTCATTCTTGCATGCATATTTAACAGTTATAAAGTTTGCGGAAAATAAATCTAAGACTATTACAAACGGCGCGGGTCCACATCGCCAAAATTAAACCGGACCCGATTTAGCGGAAAAATAAATAATGCGAAGAAATAAAGTGCGAAAAATAAAATTACATGGCTTAGGGACAATTACATAATTATATAAACGATAAAAAGTAAATGCGAGAAATAAAGAAATTAACAAAATTAGGGCGTTGGACCCTTTTGCAAACAATTAAAATTAATGAGAATTAAAGATTAAATGATTAAATGTTTTTTTGTATTTTTTAGATTTAATAAGGAAAAGAAATTAATTGAAATTAAATTAAAAGACAAACCCTAATTCTAGTATTTTTTATTTATTATGAAAGATTTAAATTAAACCTAAATTAAACTCTAAATTAATTTATGTACAGTTTAAATAAGAAAATAAATAAATAAATAATATTATTCTGAAAAAAGGAAAAATTAAAAGAGAAATCAAAAAAAGATATTAAACCTAAATTCTATTTTTGGTGTTTTTTATTAAAAAGGATTAAAACTATAACCTAATTAACTAAATATTGACATATATTAATTTATTGATGAAAATAATTAAAATTAAAAATTATATTTTTATTTGGACATTTTTATTTTTATGATGTTTTTTTGTATTTTTTGTAAAAAAGGATGTTTAATTAAATCAGAAAATAAATAAACAAATAAACAATTAAAAATAATAAAAGATAAAAGAAAATTTAGAAAAAGAGAGAACCAGGGGGGGGTTTCTGTCCCATTATGGAGGTGTTGATGTGAAAAGCCTGGCCCAATAAGCTGGACGTTGGTTGACTTTTTGAATCACATACAACGCGTTGGACTATGGTACATGATGCTCCTCCAATCTTTGCCCTTAGCTTGATCTCATGGGACGCGTGGCTGCCTAATGGTGAGAGAATATGGTGTTCATCACAATGAGCGCTGCATAGGAAATTGGTTTGAAAAACAATATGGAATTTTTGCCAGACCTGGGACTTGAACCCAGGTCTTTGAGGTCATATGCCTAACACGTTACCACTGAACCAAGCGCATTTCATTTAATATATAATAATACGCAAATATAATAAATGAAACATAATGCTAATTGGTAAAAGACGCGCGAATTTCAAAAGGACCAATGGCTGATGGACACGCACTCGTCTTCTTCCCCACCCTGTAAAACAAAACAAAAGGGCAACGGTTTTTACAGTGTTGCGTTAGGGGGGATTCAAGAAAATAGCGAATAGCTTTCCTTGATCCATAAATCCATCGCGAGGTATGTGTCTTGTTCAGAAGAACACGCTGAGTGCAATGGTCATGATCTCAAGTCCCAATTGTTCCTTGGGTGAGAAACCCCAAATCAAGAACCCTGCAACCCTAAATATCGTTCATGGCCAAATCGCATGTATTGCTCAAAAATGAAATCAATTAGTATGGTTAGCTTTAGAACATCATGAGAAACAAGAATTCATAAACAAAATATGCAAAAGATGTATGATTCGTGCTATGCGATTTCAGAAAATTCACTTTGCAGTTTGAGTTCTAACCAACGATTCTTTGTGCTTTAGTTGATGTTAATGATCGAGAAAGGTTCAAGAATGTCTCAGGATGCTATTGGAATGAAACTTGAGGCTTGAAACGACCTAAAAGCTAGTTTTCAGTCTTGAGTTTTTTGTGAAAAAATTCAATGTGCAATGCTTGTTTTGGGCGCAGCTTGCAGCCTCATGGCATTAGGGTTATGTTCTGGATCATATAGTGAGACTTCTAGGTCAACAAAAACCAACAAAATCTCATCAATTCATTATTTGAAGATTTGATTTGCTTAATATCTTTTCCAATCTTTTTTCATGTTGTTTTTGTTCAATCATGATCCAAATCTCATCCAAATTTGCCTAATTGGGATATGCACGAAATATTATCAATAAACATGCATGAAAAGATTTCTTTAGGTTAAGTTTGATATTTTTCATATATTAAAATCATTTAAATGAATATAAATTAATATTAATTCAAATAAATAATTAAAAAATATGAGAATACTTCCCTTTGGGCCTAGTGGTCGTGCATAGGCTTGGCATGAAGAAATTTGGAAGAAAAATGGGCCCATTTGCATTTTTAGGCCTTTTGCATCAATGTTGACTTTTCAAAATTCCTAAAAATTTCCCAACTTCCACAAGGCATAACTTGGTCAATTTTTAAGCTTTTCACATGTTCTTGGACATTTTGGAAAGGTCTTTGAGTCCTTTAACCAATGCCTTTGGTCCCATGTCATTTTGATTTACCAATCTCAAGTTATGGCCTTTGACTTAAAGTCACTTTTTGTTGACTTTTGAAAATGACCTATAATGTTGAAATTGATAACTTTTTGTGAGAGCATTTCTTGGACTTGGAACATGAAGATGAATTGTAGGAAATGTCTTTCTCTTCAAAATGAGCTTTGGATGGAATTTTTCTGATAATCCATGTGAAAGTTATGCCCTGGTCAATTTCAGTTGACTTTTTCAGCTGTCCAAATATAGCAACTTTTGCATCTTTGATGATTTCTGAGCCAAATTTTGAGAATCATGATCAAGCATTGATCAAATGATGTTTGTGGCTTCAAAATGATATATTGACCAAAAATTTGAACTTTTGACTGTCAAATGACCATTTTGCCCCTACAGTTGACTGTAGTGCAATTTAGGGTTTTGACTGTGCAATTTTGAGCTGAATGCCTTGAAACATGATATGAGGATACTTGACCATCTTTGTAGGCATGTGAGACTTGATTAGGCCTTTGAAAAGTTCATTTGCTTGACCAGAACTCAAACCCTAGTTTTGACTGTATAGGAGATAGTTGAGCTGCACAACCCTTGGGGAATTTTGTGACCTTGATCTGGCAATTTCTTGATGAATATGGGAGGGCAAATTTTGGGGTACAACAGTTGCCCATGTTCAATCTTCTTAGACCTGAGGATGCAGATTGGCTGACGTGCCTTTCGTAATCCGAGGGTAGAAGATGATTGGACACTAGAGTGCCCAGAAATTTGCGCTCACATAGTAGCAATGATGATGAAGGAATGGGCTTATAGATGCCATTTGGATGTTGCTTGGATAGGATGATGGGCTTATAGATGCCATCTAGACGCTGATCGCGTAGGAGATTCCTTAGCGAGAACCTGCATACCTGCAAAACAGAAAAATGAATACCTGACACGTCGCAGGAGCTGATTTTAGATGCTTGATATAGATATGTCCTGACTGGTTACAGGAGCTGAGTCTGGAGCTTCAAACGCTGATGAATGAACCAGAGATGGTTACTGCCTTAGCGTGAATGGTAAGAGAATCCCGAATGATTTCAACCTCAACAACGCTCGTTGAGAAAACCTTGGTGAGAATTACCATCTTTGTAGTGCCAGGGAGAGAACCAAAGGACACTATAATCTCAAAGGGAGTCACCTCAATCACCGTTGGAGAGGGAACTATAGGAAATCATAATCTGAAAGGAAATATCACCTCACGCTCATGCCGGAGAGGGAAACATCTTGAAAGGGAATTACCACCTCACACGCCGTTGGAGAGGGGACCATAAGAGAATATCACCTCACGCTCATGCCGGAGAGGGGAACATCTGAAGAAGGAATTACCACCTCACACGCCGTTGGAGAGGGGACCATAAGAGAATATCACCTCACGCTCATGCCGGAGAGGGAAACATCTGAAGAAGGAATTACCACCTCACACGCCGTTGGAGAGGGAACCATAAGAGAATATCACCTCACGCTCATGCCGGAGAGGGGAACATCTGAAGAAGGAATTACCGCCTCACACGCTGTTGGAGAGGGGACCATAAGAGAATATCACCTCACGCTCATGCCGGAGAGGGGAACATCTGAAGAAGGAATTACCACCTCACACGCCGTTGGAGAGGGGACCATAAGAGAATTTCTACTGAGTCTTTATCAGAAAAATCTGTTTGGAGTCGATTTCACTGGACTAGAGAAGTCTTTGGAATATGTTGAGAATTTCAACTGCACCCTTCCTGAAAGGTAGAGGTCAGTTACATGCGATGCATGATATGGATCAAGCAAACATGGATACGATTTATATGATATGATGTGTACATGCATGCTATAATGATGTATGTGATGATTCGTATATGTTTTCGTCTAGGAAAATAAATCCTTGACGGGTGCCGGGAAGTCATATCCTGGGCTGATGTTGAGGAAGAGATTTTGCTTCCGCTGTGGATGATTGTTGCAAGAATACCGGTAGGAGAAGATAACTCCGTTGAGGAATGAACTTGGCAAATGAAATAATTCTGCGGGAGAAAAGATACTCTAGCGATCATGCTGGGAGGTGCTACTCTGTGGGGATAGCGATGTTTTGCTGAGTTGATGAAGATAACTCCGCTGGGGATATTCTTGTTGTCGGAAGTGTTGATAGACTTCGCTGGGGGTAGGAAGATACTTTGCCGAGGACGCTCTTTCCGTGGCTTTTGGCTGAGGATAACCCAGTTATATCCCGTTACGGAAATAACTCTTTAAATCAAGCCGGGACGACGCGTTCGTGCTCTGCGAGGGGTAAGCTTCCAGAATCTACTGGGGATAAACTTACTGCTTGAGGAGATGGATTCCAACTTTTCCTGGGGAACTGGATTGGATTCTTCTGGGGGAGGTTTGAATTGCAGGGAAGTGATTCCTTTGAATGTTGAGATACCGCCGAGGAACAATCTTTAGGCCAAGACTGCCGGGGATACTTGTTAAGAATATATGCTGCTGGGGAATGTTTGAGATCTACGGGGGGATACTCAATTTCCTTGATGATTTGATAATTGCTTGGAGAGGAATGTATTTACTTGTTGAACCACTCTCTGGGGAATTAAGATACACTTGGCCGTGTTCTTTAGCTGAACCTACCTTGGTACCTTAAAGGATAGAACAATTAGACTGCTCAGACAACTCTTTATTGCCCCTGTTTCTAGTGTCACCTGCAATGAATTCCTTTGTTTCGTATGTAAGTATTTATGAGTTAGCAAATTATTGTCAATGCATACATCACAAATTGAACCTTGGACGTTCTTCGCAAAACAAAACAGAAAAAAGAAAAACACTTGGCACATTTAACTGAAGATATATTTTTATTGATTTTGAATGGCCTGAATAGGCGTTTTGTGTACAAGAGGCTGACGTCCTAGTAGGAGGTACGTCGCCTGATCAAAAGAGTTTATACAAGTTTTGTACAAAAGAAAAGTAAAACAGCTGTGTGAAAGATGAATGATCCACTGGGTTTCAACTCTGCTATTGTCTTTATAACTCCGAGCGTCTCATCACTTGATGACCTTGGTTGAAGGTGAAGCTGACTGATCGATGCCGTCTGAACTTGATGTAGATACCGGATTCTGGATGCAAAGTGATCAATGAGACATAGTTTTACGCTTTTATCCCTAACTTTTGCCTGGACTGCCCTTTCGGGTTTTCAGTCCACCGGGATACCCATTTTTGCCCAAGCCGCCTTTTCAGGTTTTCGACTTGCCGGGTGTACAGATTTTTTCATTTTCATCCCTTCATTTTGCCCGAACCCTTTTGGTCCGACGGGAAGCCCTAATTTTTGCCTAGGCATGTCAGCCTAGCGGGTCTTTTTTCATGCGTAGTATTTTTTAACTATGTCTGCATTGGCGGGGTGAGGAAGGTCGTCACCATCCATGTTGGTTAAGATCATTGCTCCTCCTGAGAACACATGCTTAACCACAAATGGCCCTTCATACGTAGGGGTCCATTTTCCCCTTGGATCACTCTGAGGAAGGATGATTCTTTTGATAACCAGATCCCCAACTTGATATTCCTGTGGTCTGACCTTTTTGTTAAATGCCCTGATCATCCGTTTCTGATACGTCTGACCATGGCAGATAGCAGCAAGTCTCTTTTCGTCAATGAGATTGAGTTGGTCAAGTCGTGTCTGGATCCAATCATCTTCGTTCAGATTTGCATCCTTCATTATCCGGAGAGAGGGAATTTGCACTTCGATCGGCAAGACTGCCTCCATACCATAAACCAGAGAGAAAGGAGTTGCCCCGGTTGACGTTCTAGCTGAGGTACGGTACCCATGCAGAGCGAACGGTAACATCTCGTGCCAATCTTTGTACGTCACTGTCATCTTTTGCACGATCTTCTTGATGTTTTTGTTAGCTGCTTCTACAGCCCCATTCATCTTCGGTCTGTAAGGAGAGGAATTGTGGTGCTGTATTTTGAACTGTCCGCAGAGCTCAGCGATCATCTTATTGTTCAGATTGGTACCGTTGTCTGTAATAATCCGCTCAGGGACGCCGTATCGACAGATCAGGTTGTGTCGAATAAACCGTGCCACAACAGTCTTGGTCACTGTAGCATAGGATGCTGCTTCAACCCACTTTGTAAAATAGTCGATCGCCACTAGGATGAAACGATGTCCATTGGATGCTGTAGGTCTTATTTCGCCGATCATGTCTATGCCCCACATTGCAAATGGCCACGGCGCAGTCAGAACATTCAGGGGAACCGGAGGAACATGCACTTTATCTGCATAGATCTGGCACTTGTGGCATGTCCTAGAATGTTGGTAGCAATCGGCTTCCATGGTGGACCAGTAATATCCTGCCCGTAGGATCTTTTTAGCCATAGTGTGTCCACTGGAATGCGTACCAAAGGTCCCTTCATGTAGCTCTTCCATGATTCGTTCTGCTTCAGTTTTGTCCACACAACGCAGTAGGGTTGAATCATGGTTTCTTTTGTACAAGATGCCGTTGCTTAGGAAGAACTTTGCTGCGAACCTCCTCAGGAATTTCTTATCATTGACAGAGGCACCTTTAGGGTATTCCTGAGCTTCCAGATATCTCTTCACTTCATGGTACCAAGGCTTCTCAGTCACCAATTCAGCTTCGAGATCACAACAGTATGCCGGTTTGTCCAGTTTCCAGATGATGATCTGGGGAGCTTCATTATCCCATTTAACCTTGAACATTGAAGACATTGTAGCTAACGCGTCCGCTAACTGATTCTCTTCTCTTGGAAAGTGCTCGAAGGTTATCTCCGTAAAGTGGGGAATCATGGTCAACACGCATTCTCTGTAAGGAATCAGGTTTGGATGTTTCGTATCCCACTCTCCGTTGATCTGATTGATCACAAGAGCGGAATCTCCGAAGACACTTAGAAATTTGATCCTTAGGTCGATCGCAGCTTGAAGACCCATGATACACGCCTCATACTCCGCCATGTTGTTGGTACAGTTGAAACACAGCCGGGCAGTGAGTGGAGTATGAGTACCTTGTGGAGATATGATAATGGCGCCGATACCATTTCCCAAAGCATTGGAAGCTCCGTCAAAGTGCATAGACCATCGGGATCCTGGTTCAGGTCCTTCATCCGGTCCAGGTACTTCACAATCAGTTACTATCATGATGCTTTCATCCGGAAACTCGAAGTTCATTGATTGGTAGTCATCTACAGCTTGATGAGCTAAGTGGTCTGCCAATACACTTCCCTTGATGGCTTTCTGGGTTGTGTACTGAATGTCGTATTCCGTCAAGATCATTTGCCATCTTGCAATTCTCCCAGACAGAGCAGGCTTTTCGAATATGTACTTAATAGGATCCATCTTTGAGATCAACAAGGTAGTGTGAGTCAGCATATACTGTCTCAGCCGGCGAGCAGCCCATACCAAAGCGCAGCAAGTTTTCTCAAGCAGTGAGTATCGGGTCTCACAGTCGGTAAACTTTTTGCTAAGGTAATAAATGGCATGCTCTTTTCGGCCAGACTCGTCATGCTGCCCCAGCACACACCCCATTGAATTGTCGAGCACTGTCAGGTATAATATCAGAGGTCTCCCTTCAACCGGTGGCATAAGGATAGGTGGTTCTTGGAGATACTCTTTGATTTTGTCGAAAGCAACCTGACATTCATCGTTCCAACGTACTACCTGATCTTTCTTCAGCAGTTTGAAGATTGGCTCACAGGTAGCAGTCAGATGAGAGATGAATCGAGCAATGTAATTCAGGCGTCCTAAAAAGCCTCTGACTTCCTTCTCTGTCTTAGGAACTGGCATCTCTTGAATAGCTTTGACCTTAGCAGGGTCCACTTGAATGCCTTTATCACTGACCACGAAGCCTAGCAACTTCCCAGATCTTACCCCGAAGGTGCACTTGTTCGGGTTCAATCTCAGCTTGTACAGTTTCAACCGGTCAAACAACTTCTGCAGATGATCTAGATGCTCTTCCTCAGTCTGGGATCTAGCGATCATGTCGTCCACATACACTTCGATCTCATGATGGATCATATCATGAAATATGGCGACCATGGCACGCTGGTAGGTTGCCCCAGCATTCTTTAACCCGAACGGCATGACCTTGTAACAGAAGGTGCCCCACTGAGTAACGAATGTAGTCTTCTCCATGTCTTCAGGTGCCATCTTTATCTGGTTGTAGCCTGAAAAGCCATCCATGAAAGAGAATACTTTGTGTTGGGCTGTATTATCAACGAGGACATCAATGTGAGGTAAGGGGAAGTCATCCTTGGGGCTGGCCCTGTTCAGATCCCTGTAATCGACGCACATTCTGACCTTGCCATCCTTTTTAGGTACTGGCACCACATTAGCAACCCACTGAGGGTAAGAAGTCACTGCAAGGAACCCGGCATCGAACTGTTTCATGACCTCGGCTTTAATCTTCTCGGACATCTCTGGACGCATCCGACGGACCTTTTGTTTAACTGGAGGGCAGTCTTCCCTAGTCGGCAAATGATGGACAACAATATCGGTATCCAACCCTGGCATGTCTTCGTAGGACCAGGCAAAGATCTCCATATAGTCATGTAACATCTTGGTTAACCGTTGCTTCACGCTGAGCTCTAGGTTAGCACCAATCTTTACCTCTTTTCTGTCTGCCTCAGTACCCAGATTTATTGTTTCCACTGGCTCTTCATGGGGTTGAATTGCCCTCTCTTCCTGAAGCAACAGTCTTGCAAGCTCGCCAGGCACTTCGCAATCATCTTCACCTTCGTCTTCGACTAAGTTGATCGGATTTTCGAAGTCATAAATGGCATTAGCAGAGCTGTTATCAGCGAGATCCAGAGTGGATTGGAACCTGTATGAGTGAGTGTGTGTGTAAATACAGCTGTTTTGAAAATTATGTAAAGGAAAGGAAAGATAGAAAAGGAACACAATATTTGCAATGCGAAAATAGTCCAAGATTTTCATTCATGATGTATAAAATGACAGTTCATGTGCCCTCACAAATAGAACCACGGTGCCTCGGGTAAGACACCGGGCCATAGAGTTTATCATTGTTTATTACAAAATAACAAAACAAAGAAATTTATTACTTAGTAACCAAAGAAACATGGAGGTTGTCCTTTGCGCTCCAATTGTTGGGTCCACCATCAGTTGCCGGGTAAATCCAGCTATCGAACTCAGCTTCATCCACTTCCTCTTCATCACCGATAGCATTAACTCCATGAGCAGGCAGGGGAGCTGTCACCACATTAGGTTTGTCAGACGCCTCGAACTGTACCTCCTTAGCGTCAATGAGGTCCTGCAGCTTGTTCCTTAGTGCCCAACAGTCATCAGTGGCATGCCCCGGGCTGTCTGAATGGTAAGCACAACGGGCATTCGGGTTGTACTTAGGAGAGGTCGTGTTAGGGAACTTTGGCGCCTCTTTGACAGATACCAAATTGGTTGCGAGTAACTGTGGCAGGATCTGCGATAGGGTCATGCTTAACCGGGTAAACTCTCTCCGGGGTCTATCAACCCTTTGAGGATTGTTTGGCCGGGGAGCGGCGGCAGGCTTAGCAATCATGACCGCACTGACAGATTGGCGGTGTTCATTTCTTTCTGATTTTCTGGAGCCATACACAGCACTAGACTCCTTCTTAAATGGTTTCTTGTCCGAACTAGATGATGATGCAGCCTTTGCAATCTTCCCAGACTTCAACCCAGCTTCAATCCTTTCTCCAGTCAAGATTAAATCAGTGAAACCAGCAGAAGAATTCCCAATGAGATGGTTGAAGAATGGCCCAGACAGGGTCCCCAAGAACATGTCCACTAACTCTCGATCAGTCAAAGGTGGCTGCACCCTGCCAGCCAGATCTCTCCACTTCTGCGCGTACTCTTTAAAACCTTCACTTGCACCTAACGACATACCCTGGAGTTGGGTACGTGTGGGGGCAAGGTCGGCATTATACTGATACTGCTTGTAGAAAGCAGTAGCCAGCTCCTCCCAGTTACGAACTTTGGTCCCATCCAGCTGATAGAACCATTCGAGATGAGTCCCTGAAAGACTCTCCTGGAAGAAGTGGATCCATAGATTCTTGTCCGCAGAGTACGGCTGAATCTTTCGAACATAAGACCTCAAATGCAGCTTGGGACAAGATGCCCCGTCATACTTGGAGAAGGTGGGAGCTTTGAATTTATGTGGAATGATCACACCAGTCGACAAACCCAGATCTCCGAAATCCAGCCCAGGTGCCTGTTGCACCTCCATAGCTTTCAGCCTGTCTTCCAGTTGTTTGTACCTGTTGTCTTCAGGAGGGTACTGCTCTTCATCAAAATCCGTCTCGTTGTCGGAGACTTCTGGAGTAGGAAGCTTTACTTCTGCCTGAGAAGGACTCTTGCCAACAGAAGAAACAACCTCTTCCTGGTGCAGAGTATTACCCAACCTTCGGCCCGTGTTGAATAGAACAATTCTTCTTTTCTTCTTCTTTTTCAGGAGCATAGTCTTTAATTCCTCTTGGCCCTTAGCTAGACCCAGGATTAGCTCTTGAAACTGCGCATTCTGCGCCTGGAGAGCCTTGATTGATGTCTCTGTTGATTCAGATCCGGGATTCATGATGCTGAAATAAACAGCGAAGAACTGTAAGCAACCTGAAAAGGGGAAAACCTGCTATGCACATGATGTATGAAATGCGTATGCGATGCATTCAAGGGTTCGAAAGTTCAAATTTGTTGTAGACAAGAAAAGAACACACGTTATCATTAAAGAACCATCGTTTTAATACATCAAAGCCTCATGGGCAAAAAGAAATACAAAAGTCAAGTCAATCCCAAAATACACTGCGCATCCTCTTCGAAGCTATGTAGGTGTTGAGATTCCTCTCCTCATGCAACAGGCGAGCGAGCTCCAGGACCTTCTTTTCACTGGCATGCAGACTAGTCTCGAGAGAATTCCTTTCTTCCTTAAGCTGGATCCAGCTCTTCTGCATCTCTTCCCAGGACGTGGGCATATCAGGGTGCTGAATAACATGAGACACTTCCCCTTCCAAGACAGGTTCTTTGATTACTGGAAGCATGTGAGGATAAGGCATCACTAACTTCTGAGAGCGGGCTCGTACCCACTTGAGATAAGGCTCCAAAGGGATGGAGTTCCTATGCCCCAGTGTCTTGCTGTCTATCCTACTAGGCATCCTCCAGGCTCTGATAAATCTCTGACGAAGTCCTTGAGTATCACTGTCGAAGTCAAAAACTATGTCAGGAATTAACATGTCATGAGGACCGTCCCTCCGAGCATAACCAAACTGTCTCCAAGCCAGGCATGGGCTATAAGTAATGCCTCCTCTGATTCCAAGTAAAGGAACATTAGGGTACTCCCCACAACGATCAATGATAGTGACATCTCCTCTGGATCTAGGACACCAATGTATATCTGCATGTGTAAGAGTCATCAACCGTTGTGACCATCTCAAACCCCGCTCATTCTTCAGGACTGATTGGGGAAGGTGCGAAATAAACCACCTTCCCAGGAGAGGAGTGCAACACATAAGGACACCTCTTTTTCTCATGGTTCGAGTGTAACATGAGTGAAGGATGTCCCCCAGCAATGTAGGTATAGGATTCCTGGACATAAAGATCTGAACGGCACTGATATCAATGAGCTGATCTGGGTTAGGGAACAACACCAAACCATAAACAAGGAGGGCCACAACCTCTTCAAAAGCTTGCAAGTCAAGAGAGTTCCAACATTCAAGGGCTTTCTCAAATAGAAACCTGGCTAAGAACCCTTTGACGCCACTTCTAACTTCCCAATGTCCCTTGAGGTCAGATGACTGTAGGTGCAAGGCTTTAGCAATCTCTTCAAGCTTAGGTTCCCTTTCTGTGCCGTTGAAAGGCAGCTGATCAAGGATAGGGATCTTCAGGAGCCGGGAGAACTCCTCCAATGTAGGTACCAACTGATAGTCCAAGAAGGTAAAGCAGTGATGCAGAGGATCAAAGAATTGGAACAAGACCTTTATCATATCTTCCTCAATGTTGGTGTTGACCAAGCTGATGAGGCTTCCGTGCCTGTCACTGAATGAAGAGTTCTCGGGAATCCTGGATATAAGCTCCTTAAGCTGAGGAGGGATCCTTACAAGATTGACCTGAATTGTCTTTCTACGAGCAGTTTCCATGTCCTACAAAACAAGAACAAAGATGAAAATTCGAACCCCTGAAATGGTTAGTCAATGCATATGATGCTGGATGATGTCATGATGCTATGATTAAACACACCACAGATATTTACAAAGACAAACATGTAGGGCAAACAAGGCACACAAGACAAGCCCTTAAGGTTTAAGGCCAGCCTGAGGTCTAGGTATTACCCTCTTGAAGTTGGTGGGTTCAACCTGTCCTAATCAAAGTAACCGGGTTCTAAGGTTCCCAATATCACGGGATTGCTTTCATTGTTCATCGTTTCGATTTAGCCACTGAACTGGCGACCGAAATATTCCAGGAAAGCAACCCTCAATTGAGCGTAGTATCGAGTATCAACCAACCTCGGACTGCACCAAAGTCAGTTATCTCACTACCCTAAAGAGGCCAAGATAGTTCAATTAAGGTTCCTAAGGTCTGTTGATGCTTCATGACACCACGCGGAGGCCCCGTACTCTCCTTGACTGAACTCAAGGGTTACCGGTACACACCAAAGTGCCACATCAACGTAGCAGACTGTTTCAACCGTGTCGGTATACCCCGCACAGTTCCCTCACAGCCTTGTTGCTACTTTCTAAGAAAGGTATCCCCCAGATCCGGGTTAGGATCTATAGAACTCCCAAGACAGTCCCACAATAATAAAACAAGCAAGGAAAACAATTGAAAACACAGTGATCTTAATCCTAAGGTACACCTCACTTTAAAAACTGTCCCCAGCAGAGTCGCCAGTTCTGTGATCGGTGGATCTGGAACTGACTGTTTAACGCTGGTTCGCGAAATGTCGCGGAAGCAAGAGTCGCCACCGTCTTTTATTTTCTCCAATAGGAAAGGACAAAAGCACAGAAAAATTCCTTTTAAGAGATTGCTCTCGGTTCGGGAGGTAGGTTATAGAAAGGGAAGGTGTTAGCACCCTTTCTATCCATGGTTATCCATGGGCTCTTAGATACTTGCTCACTTGTGTTTTCAAAATTGTGTGCTTGCTTTTCAATGTGGGTTTAAAAGTTTCTTCGAAAAATTTCAGATCGACTCATACGTCAGAGTGTTTGAAAAGTTTGTTTTGAAAGCTTTTGAAAATGTGTGGTGTGAAAAGTCTTTTTGAATTTGTTTTGAGATTAGAGCAAGTATCCTTGAGAACCTACCTACCCTAAGGAATTCGTCTGTGTAGATGTCCTTAAAAGTAGTGCCATCCCACCATTGAGAGGTAGGTAGCACCACCGTTGGAGGTGTTCGGGTCAATTCGAGGTTCGGGACATGGTGATCACCAGAGCAATAGGAAGACACCTTAGAAGCTACCCTCATGCCAGGTTCCCGGATCATGAGGACTTACTAAGACGTTTTCTACTCGACGATCACCTTTCGAAAGGCAACAGTGAGGCGTACCCTAGGGGTGGTGTGTGCGAATTGTGTGTCATGTTTCAGTTATTTGTCTTGTCATGTTTGTTGTGTTCTACGCTTGATTTTAATTTGTCCATTCATTCTTGCATGCATATTTAACAGTTATAAAGTTTGCGGAAAATAAATCTAAGACTATTACAAACGGCGCGGGTCCACATCGCCAAAATTAAACCGGACCCGATTTAGCGGAAAAATAAATAATGCGAAGAAATAAAGTGCGAAAAATAAAATTACATGGCTTAGGGACAATTACATAATTATATAAACGATAAAAAGTAAATGCGAGAAATAAAGAAATTAACAAAATTAGGGCGTTGGACCCTTTTGCAAACAATTAAAATTAATGAGAATTAAAGATTAAATGATTAAATGTTTTTTTGTATTTTTTAGATTTAATAAGGAAAAGAAATTAATTGAAATTAAATTAAAAGACAAACCCTAATTCTAGTATTTTTTATTTATTATGAAAGATTTAAATTAAACCTAAATTAAACTCTAAATTAATTTATGTACAGTTTAAATAAGAAAATAAATAAATAAATAATATTATTCTGAAAAAAGGAAAAATTAAAAGAGAAATCAAAAAAAGATATTAAACCTAAATTCTATTTTTGGTGTTTTTTATTAAAAAGGATTAAAACTATAACCTAATTAACTAAATATTGACATATATTAATTTATTGATGAAAATAATTAAAATTAAAAATTATATTTTTATTTGGACATTTTTATTTTTATGATGTTTTTTTGTATTTTTTGTAAAAAAGGATGTTTAATTAAATCAGAAAATAAATAAACAAATAAACAATTAAAAATAATAAAAGATAAAAGAAAATTTAGAAAAAGAGAGAACCAGGGGGGGGTTTCTGTCCCATTATGGAGGTGTTGATGTGAAAAGCCTGGCCCAATAAGCTGGACGTTGGTTGACTTTTTGAATCACATACAACGCGTTGGACTATGGTACATGATGCTCCTCCAATCTTTGCCCTTAGCTTGATCTCATGGGACGCGTGGCTGCCTAATGGTGAGAGAATATGGTGTTCATCACAATGAGCGCTGCATAGGAAATTGGTTTGAAAAACAATATGGAATTTTTGCCAGACCTGGGACTTGAACCCAGGTCTTTGAGGTCATATGCCTAACACGTTACCACTGAACCAAGCGCATTTCATTTAATATATAATAATACGCAAATATAATAAATGAAACATAATGCTAATTGGTAAAAGACGCGCGAATTTCAAAAGGACCAATGGCTGATGGACACGCACTCGTCTTCTTCCCCACCCTGTAAAACAAAACAAAAGGGCAACGGTTTTTACAGTGTTGCGTTAGGGGGGATTCAAGAAAATAGCGAATAGCTTTCCTTGATCCATAAATCCATCGCGAGGTATGTGTCTTGTTCAGAAGAACACGCTGAGTGCAATGGTCATGATCTCAAGTCCCAATTGTTCCTTGGGTGAGAAACCCCAAATCAAGAACCCTGCAACCCTAAATATCGTTCATGGCCAAATCGCATGTATTGCTCAAAAATGAAATCAATTAGTATGGTTAGCTTTAGAACATCATGAGAAACAAGAATTCATAAACAAAATATGCAAAAGATGTATGATTCGTGCTATGCGATTTCAGAAAATTCACTTTGCAGTTTGAGTTCTAACCAACGATTCTTTGTGCTTTAGTTGATGTTAATGATCGAGAAAGGTTCAAGAATGTCTCAGGATGCTATTGGAATGAAACTTGAGGCTTGAAACGACCTAAAAGCTAGTTTTCAGTCTTGAGTTTTTTGTGAAAAAATTCAATGTGCAATGCTTGTTTTGGGCGCAGCTTGCAGCCTCATGGCATTAGGGTTATGTTCTGGATCATATAGTGAGACTTCTAGGTCAACAAAAACCAACAAAATCTCATCAATTCATTATTTGAAGATTTGATTTGCTTAATATCTTTTCCAATCTTTTTTCATGTTGTTTTTGTTCAATCATGATCCAAATCTCATCCAAATTTGCCTAATTGGGATATGCACGAAATATTATCAATAAACATGCATGAAAAGATTTCTTTAGGTTAAGTTTGATATTTTTCATATATTAAAATCATTTAAATGAATATAAATTAATATTAATTCAAATAAATAATTAAAAAATATGAGAATACTTCCCTTTGGGCCTAGTGGTCGTGCATAGGCTTGGCATGAAGAAATTTGGAAGAAAAATGGGCCCATTTGCATTTTTAGGCCTTTTGCATCAATGTTGACTTTTCAAAATTCCTAAAAATTTCCCAACTTCCACAAGGCATAACTTGGTCAATTTTTAAGCTTTTCACATGTTCTTGGACATTTTGGAAAGGTCTTTGAGTCCTTTAACCAATGCCTTTGGTCCCATGTCATTTTGATTTACCAATCTCAAGTTATGGCCTTTGACTTAAAGTCACTTTTTGTTGACTTTTGAAAATGACCTATAATGTTGAAATTGATAACTTTTTGTGAGAGCATTTCTTGGACTTGGAACATGAAGATGAATTGTAGGAAATGTCTTTCTCTTCAAAATGAGCTTTGGATGGAATTTTTCTGATAATCCATGTGAAAGTTATGCCCTGGTCAATTTCAGTTGACTTTTTCAGCTGTCCAAATATAGCAACTTTTGCATCTTTGATGATTTCTGAGCCAAATTTTGAGAATCATGATCAAGCATTGATCAAATGATGTTTGTGGCTTCAAAATGATATATTGACCAAAAATTTGAACTTTTGACTGTCAAATGACCATTTTGCCCCTACAGTTGACTGTAGTGCAATTTAGGGTTTTGACTGTGCAATTTTGAGCTGAATGCCTTGAAACATGATATGAGGATACTTGACCATCTTTGTAGGCATGTGAGACTTGATTAGGCCTTTGAAAAGTTCATTTGCTTGACCAGAACTCAAACCCTAGTTTTGACTGTATAGGAGATAGTTGAGCTGCACAACCCTTGGGGAATTTTGTGACCTTGATCTGGCAATTTCTTGATGAATATGGGAGGGCAAATTTTGGGGTACAACAATGGGGAATTGATATGATTGGAGAAATCAAACCCACTTCTTCCAATGGACACTGTTTCATCCTGGTCGCCATTGATTACTTCACGAAGTGGGTTGAAGCAACCTCGTTTGCCTCTGTTACCAAGAATGTTATTTCCCAGTTCATTAAGCATAACCTTATCTATCGGTATGGCATCCCCGAGAGAATTATCACCGACAATGGTACAAATCTCAACAATACTATGATCACAGAACTCTGCATGCAGTTCAAGATCAAGCACCACAATTCTTCTCCGTATTGACCGAAGATGAATTACGTAGTGGAAGCCGCCAATAAGAACATTAAGAAGATTGTGCAGAAAATGGTTGTGACCTACAAAGACTGGCACGAGATGTTACCCTTCGCTCTCAATGGCTATCGCACTTCAGTACGAACATCAACTGGCGCAATCCCATTCTCTCTAGTCTATGGTATGGAAGTTGTCTTATCTGGCGAAGTTCAAATTCCTTCTCCAAGAATTATGAAAGATGCCGATTTAGACGAAGATGAATGGATTCAGACTAGGATGAACCAATTGAATTTGATTGATGAGAAAAGGCTCGCGACTATCTATCATGGTCAGATGTACCATAAGCGTATGATTAAAGCCTTCAATAAGAAAGTCAAGCATCAGGAATATCAGGCTGGTGACTTGGTGATAAAGCGCATCATCCTACCACAAGGTGATTCTAGGGGAAAATGGACTCTAACCTATGAAGGGCCATTTGTAATCAAGAGATATTTTATGGAAGTGCTATAATACTAACTACCATGGACAGTGAAGATTTTTTGCATCCTATGAACAAGGACATAGTCAAAAGATACTACACATAAAAATGACCCGCTAGGTTGACTGGACCAGGAAAAAATAAGGGCATTTTGACGAACCAAAAGGGTTAAAGCAAAAATAAGTGATATATATAAAAAAATTATACACCCGGCAAGTTGAAAACCTGAAAAGGCGGCTTGGTCAAAAAAGGGTATTCTGGTGGACTGAAAACCCAAAAGGGCGGTCCAGGAAAAAGTTAGGGATTAAGGCGTACAATTATGTCCCGTTGGATCACTTACAGCCTACTTCGTTATCAACGTCAAGTTCAAGTGGTACAAATCAATTCAGTCAACTTCTTCCGACATCAAGGAACGAGATGCTTGAAGACATAGAGGCGATAACAAAGTTAAAACCCGATGGGATCATTTCCACATAGCTATAAGTTTTGTTTTTTACATTGTACTCTTTTCATTTTATGACGATTTCCTCTTACTAGGATTTTTGTCTCTTTGTACCAAACCGTCTGTTTATAGGAAAATCATCAATATGAATACTAATCCAAATTCAAAATTCTGTTTACTTTTTCTGTCTTGTTTTCAAAAACGTCCAATGACTAAATTGAATGAACATATGCATATGAATATGATTATTGTTAACAAATATATACATAAAAACAGGAATAAGCATTTACTTAAGACTCTAGGAGTTGGGATGATGTTCAAGCAATCCGATAATTCCCAGAAAATAAATCCCACAAGATTATCCCCACAAAGTCATTTTCACAAGCTCATCTTCAACAAAGATACATTCCCCGCAAGTCGGAAATTCATTAAGACAGGAATCAAGACATTTTCCAGTAATTAACCTAATCATACTCACCAATAGATCCACTTAGAGGATAAAGGAGTGGGATCATTTCCCCGGCAATTTCACCAACCTACGAAATCCAAATCCCCATAAGAGGTTATAGCATCAACATAGTTCATAGGCATCCTCAGTTGAGTTTATTTCTCCAACACTATAAAATCCCTCTGCAGAAATCTCTTCTCCAGTAGGGGGCATCTCCTCGACAGAGTAATTCTCTAACAGAGTATATTTTTCCAGTAGGGTTAATTTCCCCAGCAGGGTTTATCTCTCCAGTAGGGTTTATTTCCCCAACAAGGTTTATTTCCCTAACGAAATTTAACTTCCCAAACAAAATTTCATCTCTCTGATTGCTGCAAATCATTGACAAGATCTCTATAGCTATCCCTAGAGAGTTTCTATGAAATTTGAAACCAGACCAGATATCAGTTAAATTTACCCTCCCCGAACGAGTCATCATCCATACTGGAAACTTGGTCCTACATGTTCTATCTCAAATTAGTATATACAAGAACTAATTCCTATGTAGAGCAATGAAAGACCAATGTTCCTGAACTCTTTTATCCTCAAGAAGAAGTAAAACATTCCCAACAGAGTGTCCTCAAATATGAAACGGAAATCCCCATCGTAGGCACTCTAAACAAGATTGAAGACTCATATTCTTCTTCCCCAACAACGGTAAGGGACTTGTATTCCCCAGCCAGAGATGTTATACAAAGCTACCACCATGTGTTGTACCCCAAAATTTTCCCTCTCACTTATCAAATATTTTCTCACAAAGATCACTCTTGGTTCAAGACTGCACTAGGGTTGATCAACTCAAGACACCTCCTTAAGCACTGATGACTAAAATTAGGGTCTGAGATTTCACAAGGATAATTGAACTTTCAATGCCTCATATGACTTTCATGGATCATTATGGACCCCCAAGATTACTCATGTCAAGTTTCAAGCCTTGGATCACACTTTTGCTCAATCAATTGAGCAGTTGATCTAAAAGCCAGCTGTATTGGGATAAAAGTCAACTGTGGCCAATTTACAATTAAACTTCATAATTTTTGATCCATATCAACATTATAAACTCATATGTATCATTTGATGAAGTTTGTACCATAATTCCTCAAGAAATTTGATCAAATCATCAAAAGGGCAAAATGGTCAAAATTAGGGCTTTGACTGAGGAAAGGCAATTTCAGATTTTTGACCTAGAAAATGGTTAAATGGTTTGAGGCATGATCTCAAGAGTACAATTGCACAATTTTGACCTAATGGCATGACCCAAAACATTGCTCAAGATCTATTGGATTGATAATTGATTTTCAGTCAACTGATCAAAAGTCAACTATATACTGAAAAGTCAAACTTTGACTTTTTGGTCAAAATCAAGTGTCAAAGAGCATAATTCATCAAAACATGTCAAAATATGAAACTTATTCATCAAGAAATCAAAAAGTCAAGATTTCATTTTGAAAAGTCAAAGTTTTCTAACTTAGAAATTTTTCTAAGTGTTTAAAACTTTATGTTTTTTCACAACTTTGAGCAAATTTTTCACCACGACGCAAGATGATTCAAAAGAAACTTTCAACATGGAAGTTGTAGATATCCATGATATCTACAACATTTATTTACACAAATTCTTCTAAAAGTGCTTTGATCTCAAGTTATTAATTCATAAAGTCATGGTCTTGAAATTAAACACAGTGAAATTTTGCCCTAGTTTAGGCAGGATTTTGACCTAACTTCATGGAACTTTTTCATATAGTTCCAAGGGGAATTTTCAAAAGTGATTCAAAGGGGGTTGTAGAGTATATTACAAGCTTTCCAAAATGTCCAAGAACTCCTTGAGATTATTCTTGAGCAGGGATAATCAAAGAGAGGAAGTTAGGGTTTCAAACTAAAATTATAGGTCATTTTCATGATGAACAAAAATGCAATTTCAATGTTAGGCTGCATAATCTTGATTTGCAGGTCTTCTAACTTGTGTATCTATCCATCATTAATGTATTACACAAACTTTTGAGCTTTAATACAAGTGGTTTAAGCTTTATCCAATCCACATTTCCATTAATGGCACAAAGTGAACACTTCCATTTTAGAAAAGCAAGCTTTATGTGCAAAGTCAATTATTGAGCCTCTAACTTGTTCCCTCTGATCACACTCCATCTACAAAGTCATAAGAAAGTGTGTTTAAAGTATAACCACTCTATCTTAGCCAGTACACAAAGCATTGAAACTTGATTTCTCAAAAAAATCACATGTTGAGCTTAAACATGTGATTTTGAATTCTGATCAGATACAAGTCTCCATACTTGTTGCTTATAAATAGCGGCACTATTTGTGAGCTAATCGACGAGTTTAAGCACCCTGAAACACACCAAAACTCTCTCAAATCAGAAATTGCCCAAAAATTCCATTGTTGTATAGTTTCTGACCTTGAACATCAAACTCATATTTCCCTCGTGCGCTTCTTGGCCTTTTAGTTTCTAAAGCTTCATTACATCAAGTGTAACCTATCCCCGTCCCTGTTTCATTACTGTAACATCATTTACCATATCCTCCATAACCAAAAACAGAGCATTGCACATTGACTTCTCCAAGCCATTCCATCCATCCATTGCTCAAGCAAACCATTGCATTAGCTTCTTAGGAACTTGAGAAAGCTAACCTGATCATTGCAGCACCTTGAATTAAGCTCATTTGCATTTCACGATTTCCAGTTTTAAGGTATTTTTCTTGAACTTCTATCTCATTACTTAGGCATTGTTAGGCTTACATTTGTGAAGATAAAATGTAGACATCATTGCCCTAAAGTTGTACATGTCCATAGATTTAATTTATATTGATTGAGCTAGGAGAATTTTAGGATTGAATCTCTAAAAATAGTTAGGTCAGAATGTGGTACCATTCAAAATTCATGCTCATTTTTTAGAATTAATTTAAGTTGTTTACATTTCTGGAATCGTGAACAAATTTGCCACAAGTTTCATGTTGACATTTTTGCAAATGGATGAGAAATGACCAAGATGCAGGGTTTCTGGCTGGAGGCTGAAGAAGAAGTATATTTAGGACAAGGTTTATTTTATATGTTTATGGTTTGACATAAGTTAACAGATGTATCACCACCCCAGTGGTTAAAGTGTACGCCTGTCACTATGAGGTCTCGGGTTCAAGCCCCAACGCGACCTTTTTGCATTTTTTCTCATTTTTTGACATTTTCTTGTTTTTTTAAATCGCTTAGGCCAGTATTTTGGGTCTGACTTTTTTTCTTACCATACTCCTTGTTTCACTTATTTACCCCCTCTGACTTTATTTTTATTTTTATTTTATTTTTACTTTTTTTTATCTTTTATTTATATTATCATTAATATTATTATTATTTTCATTAATCATAAAAAATCCAAAATATTTATATTTTAATTATTTATTTATTTATAGTTTATTTTTCTTTACAAAAATAAAAGAACAAAAACATTTTCTCAAAATAATTCCTTTTTTAATAATACTTAGATGATTTAATTTTAAATATCATTATATTATTTTTCTTGTAAATTAAAATCCATTTAGAGTTTAGGACTTTTTATTTAATTATTTTTATTTATTAAATTCGCCAAAATCATAGAAAATCCTTTTTAAACTTAATTTCTTTCTTATTTAGTTTAAATTAAATTTTGTTTATTTTTAACTAATCATGTTCTTAATTAGGTCAATACCAAAAACCTTTTCATAAAAAACAAACAAAAAACATGTTTCTTTACATTTACATTCTTGTATTTTTATCTTTATTTTTGTACATTTATTCAAAATTCAATATGGTTGTAATATTTATTTAGGTTTAAATTCTTGCAATATTCCCCATTTGTAATTTGTACACCCCCTCCCCTAAGTATTGTAATAGCGTAGTAATTTTAAATTTCGCAATTTATCGCTTTATATACAAATGCTAGTAATTAGGGTTTTGTATGGAAAGACTAAAACCAATCAATAGAAAACCCTAATCAAAGACAAATCAAGCATATAAATTAATACACTTTCACATATACACCCCCTAGGGTAAATCCAATTAGTTGCCTTATAAAAATGGCCATATTAGGCATACGAGGTATCTTAGCAAAGACAAGCAAAATACAAGACCATAGTCCCTCGATGACGCTATCTATGTTGCCTTTCAAAATGATCTTAGTCCCTAAAGAAAAATGCTAAGATATCTTGCAACATTGCTAATCATGGTTATACGATGACCCTTGCCCATCCCTTTTACATCCAAAGATAGGGTTACTTACCAAATCAATGGTAAGATAACAATGTCAAAGAAAAAAGGAAATGAACATGAAAGACTTTTGAGTAGGTAGAATGTTTCTAGTTACTTGCTCCATTTCAAAACAAAAACATCCTTTCTATTTTCAAAACAAACACCAAAACTTCCAAAACATCTTTCAAAACTTGAAAACATTTTCAAAAGATCAACACCTTTATATACATTCTTATGAACGAGAATAATTACAAATTTTGCCTAGACAAAGGCCTCTTTACAAAATACTTTCAAAAACCACACAAGCATATTTTCAAACAAAAGCAAGTGATCTAGAAAGTAACTAAGAGCCCATGGGAAACCATGGATGAAAATGGTGCTAATACCTTCCCTTTTCATAATCTACCCCCCGAACTCAAGAAATAATCTCAAAGGTCTTTCCTGTGCTTTTTCACCTTTCCTTTTGGATAAAAGAAAAGTCGGTGGTGACTCTTACTAACCGCAACATTTACGATCAAATGCAAAATACCCAAGTCAGTTCTCCCACCATATCACAGAACTGGCGACTCTACTGGGGACAATTTTAAAAGTGGGGTTACCTTAGGGTAATATCACATTTAATTGCTTTAATTGTTTGACTTTATGCTTTACATTATGGTTCTTTGTTTGGGTTTTTTGATATGGTGGGAGAACTTACTTGAGGGTTTTGCGTTTGATCGCAAATATTGAGGTTAGCAAGAGTCGCCACCGACTTTTCTTTTACCCAAAAGGAAAGGTGAAAATGCACAGGAAAGACCTTTGAGATTATTTCTTGAGTTCGGGGGGTAGATTATGAAAAAGGAAGGTATTAACACCCTTTTCATCCATGGTTTTCCATGGGATCTTAGTTACTTGCTATATCACTTGCTTTTGTTTGAAATTGTGCTTTGTGTGATTTTTGAAAGTATTTTGTAAAGAGGCCATTATTTAGGCAATCTTTGTAATGATTCATGTTTGTAAGAATGTATACAAAGATGTTGATCTTTTGAAAATGTTTTCAAATTTTGTAAGATGTTTTGAATGTGTGGGTGTTTGTTTTGAAAATAGCAAGGATGTTTGTTTTGAAATGGAGCAAGTAATTAGGAGCAATCTACCTACTCAAATGTCTTTTGTTTATTTCTTCCTTTCCTTTGATATTTCTATCTTACCATTGATTTGGTAAGAAGCCTTTTATTTGGATGTAAACGGGACGGGAGTGGGTCATCGTATAACCATGATTAACAATGTTGCAAGATATCTTAGCATTTTCTCTTTGAGGGACTAAGATCATTTTGAAAGGCAACATTGATAGCGTCATCGAGGGACTATGATCTTGTATTTTTGATTGATTTTTCTAAGATACCTCACATGCGTAATATGGCCATTTTGTATAAATAAACCAAGTGGAATAACCCTAGGGGTGCTTGTGTGTAAGTGTATCATTTTCATGCTTGTTTTTTGTCTTGAATTAGGGTTTTCTAAGTATCAGTTTTAGGCTTTCCATACAAACCATAATTACTAGCATTGTATATAAAAGCAATAAATTACGAAATTTAAAGTTACTACGCTATTACAATATTTGTGGGGAGGGGGGTATACAATTTGTAAATGGGGATTGCAAGAATTTAAACCTAATTAGTCTATTACAACCATATTGAATTTGTATAAATATACAAGGAAATAAATAAATACAAAGTGATAAAATGAATGAATTGTACAAAAATGCAAAAAAAATGTAAAGGGAATGTATTTTTGTTTAGTTTTCATGAAAAAAAGATTTTTGTCTTAACCTAATTAAATAAAGAAAATAGTTAATTAAGTTTGAATTTATTGAGAAAAGATTTTAAATGAAAACCCTAATTCTATTAATTAATCAAAAGAAAATAAGTTTAAGAAAAAGTATTTTTAGTATTTTTATCTTTAAAAATATTTATAGTATTATAAAATATTTTTAGTATTTTTTTATATATTAAAATAATGTATTTTAAATGATGTGAAAAAATAGATAAATAAGAAACATAATATTAGTTAAGTTTATAAGATTTACTTAATAAAATAAATAAAGTATAAAAATATTTTTTTTGTGGAAAAATAAAATAAAATAAGTCAAAATATAAATATATTATTTTTTTGTAATTTATGATTTTTAGTATTTAGAAAAATATATTTAAGAAAAGAAAAATGAAATAAATAAATAAATAATAAAACTTGGGCCAAGGGGTGCCAAGAGGAAATAGGGAGGTCAGTCAGCCAAAAATAATAAAAAAATAAGCCAGGCCCAAAGAGGCCCAGCGCCCTGCTAACAAAAAAGTCAGAATTGTAGAAATATGAAAAATGAAAAGGGTACCATTGAGGCTCGAACCCAGGTCCAATAGGTTACAGGCGTGCGCTTCTACCACTGGGGTGGCTATACATCCGTTAATACAAATGAAACAATAAATATGTAAGGCAAAATGTGTTATGAAGACTTCATCTTCAACTTCCAGCCAGACCAATTGTAACTTGCTTATTTCTCATCAAAAATGAAAACTGTAAACATGAAACTTGTAGCAAATTTTCTCATGATTCCATAAATGTAAAGTATTAAAACTATAGATCAAAGATAAGCATGAATTTTAATGGCCCTAATCTGAACCCTAAAAATTTCAGAGATTTTAGTTTCAAAATTCTCTAAGCTCAAGTAAAATTAATGGAAACTATGAACATGGTTAGCTTCAGGGCAATGATATCTACATGTTTTGTTCAAAAATAAACTATTGATGATGCCTGTATGAAGAGTTCCAAGTTGAGAAAACTTACCTCAAAACTGCAAATCACGTTTGGAGTTTGAGCTTGTTTCAGGCAGTGGTGATGATCAAGTTTTCTTCCTTGAGGTCCTACGAAGCTAATGCAATGGTTTGCTTGAGTTGAGAGTGGCTGAAATGACTTGGAGAAGTCCAACTGCAATGCTCTGGTTTTGGATATGGAAGTTGATGAAGATGGAGTTACAGTTTGCAAACAGGGACAGGGATGGTCTGTATTTGGTATGGGGAAGCTTTAGGAATGAATTTGAGGGAAAACGCACGAGGGAAATGAGAGATACAAGTTTAAGGTCAGAACTGTGTATCAATGGAGTTTTTTGTGCAATTTCTGGCTAGAGGGAATTTGGGAGTGTTTCAGGGTGTTAAAGCTCATCCTCTAGCTCACAAATAGTGACTCTATTTATAAGCAACAAATTTTGAGTGCTCTAGTTGATTAGAATTCAAATTTACATATTTAAGTTAAACATGTGATTTTTTTGACAAAACAAGTTTCCATGCCTTGTACTTGCTAAGATAGAGTGGTTATGATTTAAAAAAAAGCTTGCTTATGACTTTGTGGATGGAGTGTGATCAGAGGGAACAAGTTAGAGGCTCAATGTAAACTTTATGCAAAAAGCTTGCTTTACAAGAATGGCATTGTTAACTTTGTGCCATAAATGGAAATGCAACTTGGACAATAGCTCATTTGCTTGGATCAAAGCCCTAACAGCTGTGTAAACATTTAATTATGGAGTGACAAACAAGTTTAAGGCCTGCAAATCAAAGATTATGCAGCCTAGCATGGATTTGGTTCAAGTGTTCATAAAAAATAACTTGTAATTCAAGTGACAAAACCCTAATTTCATCTCTTCGATTCTCCCTACTCAAGAATGATCTCAAGGAGTTCTTGGACATTTTGGAAAGCTGGCAATGTGCTCTACAACCAATATTTGAATTTCTTTTGAATATTATCCTTGGAACTATATGAAAAAGTGCCATGAAGTTAGGTCAAAATCCTGACCAAATTAGGGCAAAATTTCACTAAGTGTTTAGTTTCATGACCACATGTTCATAAAATTATAACTTAAGATCCGAGCATTTTTGGAAGGAGTTGTGTAAATCAAATTTTTAGATTTCATGGAGATCTACAACTTTCACGTTGGAAGTTTCTCTTTAATCATCTTGCATCATAATGAAAATTTGGCTCAAAGTTATGAAAAAATATGAAATTTCCAACACTTAGAAAAATTTCTAAGTTTAGAAATTTTGACTTTTCAAAATGAAATCTTGACTTTTTTATTTCTTGATGAATAAGTTTCATATTTTGACATGTTTTGATGAATTGTGATGCTTGGCACTTGAATTTGACCATAAAGTCAAAGTTTGACTTTTCAGTATACAATTGACTTTTGATGAGTTGACTGCAAAATTCATCTGTCAATCCAATGAACTTGCAATGTTTTGAACCATGTCATTAGGTCAAAATGATGCAATTGGACTCTTGAGATCATTCCTTAAACCAATTGACCATTTCCTAGGTCAAAAATCAGAAATTGCCCTTTCCCAATCAAAACCCTAATTTTGACCATTTTGCCCTTTTGGGGATTTGATCAAATTTCTTGAGGAATGGTGGTCCAAACTTGATCAAATGATACATATGACTTTAAAATATTGATGTGGATATAAAATTATGAAGTTTGACTATAAATTGGCCACAATTGACCTTTTCCCCAATACAGTTGATTTTTAGGTCAATTGCTCAATTGACTAAGCAAAAATGTGATCCATGGCTTGAAACTTGACATGAGCAACCTTGGGGGTCCATAATGATCCATGAAGGTCATATGGAGTATTATAAGTTCCAAAATACATTTGCAATCTTAAACCCTAATTTTGGTCATCAGTGCTCAAGGAGGTGTCTTGAGTTGATCAAACCCTAGTGCAGTCTTGAGCCCAAGGAGATCTTGTGAGCAAATTCTTGATAAGTGAGAGGGAAAATTTTGGGGTACAACTGCTGCCCTTGTTCAATCTTCTTAATCCTGAAGAGTTAGATTGGCATGTTTTTCCATTCGTGACTCGAATGTGGAAGACGATTAGACACTAGAGTGCCCAGAAATTTGCACTCGGTGATGTGATGGTAGAGGGAATGGGCTTAAAGATGCCATTTGGAGAGGTAATAGAAAGTTGTTGGAGATGGGCTTGTAGATGCCATCAAGAGTGATTGTTGAATTGTAATTTGTAAGCTGAATGAATGAGTATCAGAATGGCGTCCGTGTCTGGAGCGTATCTGTACTGTATCTTGAGAATTGCGTCTGAATGAGTATTAGAATGACATTCATGTCTGTAGCGTATCTGTATTGTATATGAAGGAGACTTTGAATGAGTATCTGAATGGTGTCTGTGTCTAGAGCATATCTGAACTGTAAATGAGTTTCAGGATATCATCCGTGTCTGGAGCGTATCTGAACTGTAACTGGAAGCTGATTTTGAATGAGTATCAGGATGGCATCCGTGTTTGGAGCGTATCAGTACTGTATCTGGAAGCTGATTTTGAATGAGTATCAGGATGGCATCTGTGTATGGAGTGTATCTGTACTGTATCTGGAAGTTGAAATCTGAATGAGTATCAGAATGGCATCCATGTCTGGAGCGTATCTGAACTGTATCTGACTGTTGAATGAGCTTCAGGATGGCATCCGTGTCTAGAGCGTATCTGAACTGTATCAAAACTTGAGTCTGAACGCGTATCAGGATGGAATCCGTGTCTTGGAGCGTATCTGAACTGTATTTGAAAGCTTTGAACAATGTAAAAGGTAACTGTTAACCTTATCCTGAAAAGGGTAAAAATGTTAGCAAAAATGCAAAGTCATGTTGTATGAAATGCATGGTATAATGAATTTGTGTTATAAATGTTTATGATATATGGATGCAATGTATGCGTATGCAAGCTAATCTACCACACTGTTGTTGGATTGGGGAAAATAAATCCCTGACTGCTGCTGAAGATATGGAGTATAAGTATTCATGTTGTGAAGTCTAAGTGTTGATGAATTTCTGCTTGGAGAAATAAACTCTGTTGTAAGGGAGATGTCGTGTACTGCTTGTAAAATCCTATTGTGGAATCTTGAGAAATTTGACGAATTCTACTGGGGATTGATAATTGGAACCTCTGTTTCGCTGGGGATTAAACTGCACACTACGGGGGATCATGGAGATAGCATAGAGAGATTTCCCTACCTCTTAAAGCCATCAATGATTGTCTTTATATTTTTTTTTATTTATAAACAGTAATTATATTCAAATTCATATGTTAAAAAATGAATCATTGGACGTTTTTGTAAACAAAACACAAGAGCAAAGAAAAAAATAGATAGTTTTGCACTTTCAAAGGGATATCTTTGTATTGACTTTGAGTAAGTATTTTTTGTACAATGAGACAAATATTCTAGTAAGAGAATACTATCGTAAAAAATTAAAATTTTGATACAAAGAAAAGATAGCTATGTGCAATAATCCCATGGGGATCCCATTCAGCTATAGCCTTTGTATCTCCGAGCATCTTGTCTATTTATTGCCTCGTCCGAAGATGATTGAATTGATCAGAACCTCTGAGTTTGTCAGTTGAAGCCAAAGGTTGTCCGTAAGGTGATCCAACGGGACATAGTCATACACTTTAATTCCCTAACTTTTGCCTGGACCACTCTTTCGGGTTTTCAGTCCACCAGGAAACCCTTTTTTGCCCAAGTCGCCCTTTCGGGTTTTCAACTTGCCGGGTGTACATATTTTTTGTTTTATCCCTAATTTTTGCCCGAACCTTTTGGTTCGCCGGGATGCCCTTGTTTTTCCTAGGTGTGTCAACCTAGCGGGTCTCTTATGTGTAGTATCTTTTGACTATGTCTGCATTTGCAGGGTGCGGCAGGTCATCACCATCCATGGTGGTCAAGATCATTGTGCCTCCAAAGAATATCTTTTTGATTACAAATGGTTCTTCGTATGTAGGAGTCCATTTGCCCCTGGGATCACCTTGCGGCAGTATGATGCACTTGATCACCAGATCTCCAACTTGATATGCTTTTCATCTGACCTTTTTGTTGAAAGCCTTGATCATCCGTTTTTGATACATTTGACCATGACAGACAACAGTAAGTCTGTTCTCATCAATTAAGTTCAGCTGATCAAGTCGAGTCTGGTCCAATCGTCTTCGTTCAAACCTGCATCCTTCATGATTCTTAGAGAGGGGATCTGAACCTCAATAGGTAAGACAACTTCCATGCCGTATACCAGAGATAGGGTGTTTCCCTGGTTGATGTGCGAGCTGTAGTACGATACCCGTGGAGAGAGAATGGTAACATCTCATGCCAGTCTTTGTATGTGACTTTCATTTTCTATATGATCTTTTTAATTTTCTTATTTGCGGCTTTGACATCACCATTCATCTTTGGCCGACAAAGGGAAGAATTATGATGCTGGATCTTGAATTGCTCGCATAAGGCGGTGATCATAGTATTGTTCAGGTTTTTACCATTGTCTGTAATGATCCTCTCCGGGATACCGTAACGACATATGAGATTCTTCTTAATGAACCGGGCGACAACATTCTTGGTCACAGAAGCGAAAGAAGCTGCCTCCACCCACTTAGTGAAATAGTCAATGGCCACTAAGATGAGAGGTGTCCATTGGAAGTTGTTGGCTTGATTTACCCAATCATATCAATTCCCCACATAGTAAAGGGCCAAGGAGCCGTCAAGACATTCAGAGGAACCGGAGGTACGTGCACCTTGTCATCATAAGTCTGACACTTATGGTATGTTCGAGAGTGTTGATAGCAATCTTCTTCCACGGTAGACCAATAATAGCCTGCCCGTAGGATTTTCTTTGCCATCGTATTCCCACTGGAATGGGTGCCAAAAGTGCCTTCATGTAACTCAGCCATGATCCTTTCAGCTTCAACCTTGTCTACGCACCGAAGTAACATCGAGTCATGGTTGCATTTGTAAAGTATGCCATTACTAAGGAAGAATTTAGCGGAGAATGTCCTTAAGGACTTCTTATCATTGACTGAAGCTCCTTCTGGATATTCTTGATCTTCGAGATACCTCTTGACTTCCTGAAACCAAGGCTGGTCCACTACTTCTTTAGTATTAATCTCGTGACAGTGTGCTGGTTCATCCATTCGTTCAATGGTGATCTGGGGAGCCTCGTTATCCCATTTGAGTTTAAACATAGATGACATTGTGGCTAGTGCGTCTGCTAGCTGATTTTCTTCTCGCGGGAAATGTTCGAAGGTAATCTCATCAAAATGTGGGAGCAATGTCAAAACATGTTCTTTGTAAGGGATAAGGTTAGGGTGTTTGGTGTCCCATTCCCCTTTGATCTGACTGATAACCAAAGATGAATCTCCAAATACATTTAAGGATTTGATCCCCAAGTCTATGGAAGCTTTGAGACCAAAGATGCACGCTTCGTATTCTGCCATGTTATTTGAACAATTGAAGCAGAGTCTTGCAGTAAATGGAGTATGACACCCTTCAGGAGATATGAGTACTGCACCAATACCATTTCCGAGTGCGTTAGATGCCCCATCAAAAACCAGGGTCCATCGGGATCCTTGTTCACGTCCGTCATATGGCCTGAATTCTTCACAATTGTTTAGCATCATGATGTCTTCATCGGGAATTCAAACTTCATGGACTGGTAGTCTTCCACATCTTGGTGAGCAAGGTGGTCAACTCGTACACTGCCATTTATAGTTTTTGGGTAGTATACTGTATGTCATATTCTGTTAGGATCATCTGCCATCTTGCTATTCTCCCAGAGAGAGCAGGTTTCTCGAAGATGTATTTTATTGGATCCATTTTAGATATCAACAAGGTAGTATGGGTCAGCATATACTGTCTTAGCCGGAGAGCAGCCCATGCTAGAGCGCAACAAGTTTTCTCGAGCAGTGAATATCTTGTTTCACAGTCGGTAAACTTTTTGCTCAGGTAATAAATGGCGTGCTCTTTTCGGCCAGACTCGTCATGCTGCCCCAACACACACCCCATTGAATTTTCCAAAACGGTCAGATACATGACCAATGATATTCCCTCTTCTGGTGGCATTAAAACAAGAGGCTCTTGTAAATAATCTTTGATTTTTTCAAACGCAATTTGGAACTCATCATTCCATTTGACTACCTGATCTTTCTTTAGTAGTTTGAAGATTGGTTCACAGGTAGCTTTCAGGTGAGAAATGAATCTGGCAATATAGTTCAAGCGTCCCAAGAATCCTCTGACTTCCTTCTCAGTACGAGGAGTAGGCATCTCTTGTATCGCTTTCACCTTGGCAGGATCTACTTCAATACCCTTATTTTTGACAACAAAGCCTAGGAGCTTACCAGACCTTACCCCAAATGTGCATTTATTTGGGTTCAACCTCAGCTTGTATTTCTTTAGCCTCTCAAACAGTTTCTGTAAATGATCAAGATGCTCTTCTTCTATTTGAGATCTATCTATCATGTCGTCCACATAAACTTCTATTTCGTGATGTATCATGACGTGAAATAGAGCTACCATGGCGCGCTTATAGGTTGCCCTAGCATTCTTCAGTCCGAACGACATCACCTGGTAGCAAAATGTGCCCCATTGTGTGACAAAGGTTGTCTTCTCCATGTCCTCAGGCGCCATTTTGTTTTGGTTGTAACCTGAGAAAACGTCCATGAAGGAAAACACTTTGTGTTGTGCAGTATTGTCAACTAAGATGCCAATGTGGGGAAGTGGGAAATAATCCTTAGGGCTTGCCCTATTCAAATCTCTGTAGTCCATGCACATTCGTACCTTGCTGTCTTTTTTGGGCACGAGAACGACATTGGCAGCCTATTACGGATAGGAGGTGATGGCCAAGAATCCAGCATTGAATTGTTTCATGACTTCTGCTTTAATATTTTCTGACATATCTGGTCGCATTCGATGGACCTTTTGTTTTACCGATGGGCAATCCTCTTTTGTAGGTAGATGATGTACCACAATATCTGCATCAAGTCCTGGCATATCTTCATACGACCAGGAAAAGACCTCAACATACTCGTGTAACAACTGAATCAATCGCTCCTTGACACTGGGTTCCAGATTGACACCCACCTTGACCTCTCTTTTGTCTTCTTCGATACCTAGGTTGATTGTATCCACGGGTTCCTCGTGGGGCTGAATGGTTCTCTCTTTTAGTTGTAGCAATCTGGAAAGTTCCCCTGGTACTTTATAATCTTCCTCACCTTCGTCTTCGGCTTGGTAGATTATATTATCAGAGTCACAGAAGGCCATAACAGAACTTTTATCCATGGGATCCCGAATGGATGTAGACCTGCATTGTGAGTGTGCGTGTGTGTAAAAGTATATCTATCTTTGAAAGAAATGAAAAATGTAAAAGAGAAAAACAATGAGCACAAAGTTTTTATGCAAAACATCCATGATTCATAGATGTCATATGGAAATGAGATAATAACACTTACGAATGGACCATTGTGCCTCGGGTAAGACACAAGGTTTTAAGAGTTTGAATTGTTTTAATATTACAGATCCAACAAAATGTAAAGACAAGTTACTGTGGGATAAAAGTGATCGGGACAAAATCTATAGCCTCCCAGTTGCTGAGCCCTCCATTGACAGTTGGGAAGATCCAATCCTCCAGGTTGTAACTCTCTTCATCATCCTCTACCGCGTTGACTTCATGGTTGCTGATCTTCAGGTGGTCCTCCGGCACGAACGCGGCATACAGTCTTCTGAGCACCTGAAGTGAAACCTAGGCCAAACTTGTCAGACTTGTATGGGATATTTGGGAGTTGTCCCCAAATAGTGCACCCACCTTCTTATATTAATGCTTTTTCATCCTTCAAAGATGACATCTTGAGTGGAGGCTTTGTGATCTTGGGAATAAGCCTGGTTACTGCCACATCTTATGGGACTTCCTCAAAGTGTTGGAATGGAGTTTCAATAAATTCACCATCTAACTCCATATATCTGAAGGAATTGAGATGGTTGATCATATACTCTTCTTCTCCATGAACGGTGATAATCTTCCCTTGATTCAGATGCTTCAGCATTTGGTGTAATGTAGAAGTAACACCGCCAGCATTGTGAATCCATGGTCGTCCTAGCAAGCAGGAGTATGAAGGGCGAATATCCATTACATAAAAAGTTGAATCGAATGTTTGGGTTCCAACTTTTATGGGGATATTCACTTCCCCATGCACCATTCTGTTCGAGCCGTCAAAAGCCCTCACTACTATATTGCTTGGTTTCAATGTCAATCCCTTGCAGTCAAACCTATCAAGATCCTTTTTAGGCAATACATTCAAAGATGATTTAGTGTCCACCAAAACCTGAGCCAAAGTTGTGCCCCTACATTCCACTGAGACATACAATGCCTCATTATGCTTCCTTCCTCTTGGTGTTAAATCAGCATCCGAAAAACCTAGACCATTATCTGCAGTCAAGCTGGCTACACAATCTTGGAACTGGTCGGCAGATGTTTCTTGGGGTACATGAGCAGTTTTCAAGAATTTTACCAAGGCCTTTGCATGCGCCTCGGAACATAGTAGTAAAGTCAGCATGGAAATTTTGGATGGAGTTTGCCCCAGTTTTCCAACTACATCGTAGTTGCTTTTTTTATGATCTTCATAATTTCCTCAATCTCTTTCCGGTAGGTCTCAGGGATAGCCAATGATTGTGCCTTCATCCGGACAGGCTCAATCAGAATACTTTTACCTCGAGTCTCGGTGAACTCGGCAGCATGAATGTCAGTAGGAGTGATAACATGGATTGTAACAGCTTTGTCAATTGGAATATTAGCAGAGATGATTGTGGGACTGGGAATAGCCTTTGGAGGAGAAACAACAGCAGGAATGATTACGGGTCCAGAAACTGCTTTTGGGGGAGCAATTTCTGGAGATAATATCCTTTCGCTTCGGGTAATCTTGCTAGTCCCAACAATGTTACTGATATTGGAGTCATCCTTCTCAGAACTTGAATTTTCGGTAGCTGGCCAATCTTGCTTGATACTGTGGTGTTGTACCCCAAAATTTGCCCTCTCATTTTATCAAGATTTCCCCTCACAAGACTCTTTGAACTCAAGACCAAGCTAGGGTTTGCTCTGCTCAAGACATCTCCTTGCACTGTTGACCAGAAATTAGGGTTTGAGTTTGCACAAGGATTGTTGGACTTTCAATGCTCAATGTGACTTTCATACTTCATGTTGGACTCCTAAGATTGCTCATACCAAGTTTCAAGCCTTGAATCAAATTTTTGCCCAGTCAATTGGACAGTTGACCTAAAAATTAGCTGTATTGGGGAAAAAGTCAACTGCGGCCAATTTACAGTCAAACCTCATAATTTTTGATCCACATCAACATAACAAACTCATATGAACCATTTGATCAAGTTTGGACCACAACTCCTCAAGAAATTTGATCAGATCACCAAAAGGGCAAAATGGTCATTTTTAGGGTTTTGACTGTAGAAGGGAAATTTCTGCTTTTTGATCTAGCCAATGGTAAATTGGGTTCAAGCATGGATTCAAGGACTCAATGGCATCATCTTGACCTAATCACAAGGTTCAAAAGATCTCAAAATGCATTGGATTTACAGATGAATTTTCCAATCAACTGATCAAAAATCAACTGTACACTGAAAAGTCAAACTTTGACTTTTTGGTCAAAATCAAGTTCCAAGGGTCATTTTTCATCAAGATGTTTCAAAACATGAAACTTGTTCATCAAGAAACCTAATTTTGGAAATTAGGGTTTAAGATTGAAAAATTTCATAACTTAGCCCAACATTTTCACCATGATGCAATTGGATTCAAACAAAACTTCCAACATGAAAGTTGTAGTCCTCCAAAAAATCTACAACTTTGATTCACAAAGTTTTCCCAAAATATGCTTGGATCTCTGGTTATGATTTTTGGAATAAGGGTCCATGAAACTTTTAACTTAGTGAATTTTTGCCCTAGTTTAGGCAGGATTTTGACCTATCTTCATGGAAAATTTTCACATAGTTCCAATTGAAATCTCAAAATGCATTTCAAATATGGATTGTAGAGCATGTTACAAGCTTTCCAAAATGTCCAAGAACTCTCCAAAATCATTTATGGTTAGGGAGAATCGTAGGTTTGAATTTGGAAAAATGTCACTTTGATCCATGGCATTTTTCATGTTGCTACAAGTTGCAATTTCAATCCAGCCTTGCTTGTACTTGCTTACAGGTCCTTAAAACCTTCCACACTAAAAAATTGAATTCAAACTCAATGGATTAAGGCATTATTATGATCTTTAGAAGTTTACACATTGAATTAATCTAAAAATGGAAAAAAGGTAGCATTGCCACTTTGATAAAGTTGGCTTTATGTCAATTTGTTTCTCTTGATCATTGCACCAAGCCTTTTGCAGCAAACCAACTCCACAAACTCAGGGCAAAGTACAACAACTTTGTGAAGCTAGGAAGGAGGCCTGTACAGGCTCTTTGCTTGATCACTTCACACTTTTCAAAACCACACACAAAGCACCATTTCAAAGAATTGAAAAGCAAAAGCAAGTGATCTAAACAAGTAACTAAGAGCCCATGGAAAACCATGTATGAAAAGGGTTCTAGCACCTTCCCTTTTCATAATCAACCCCCCGAACCCAAGAAAACATCTCAAAGGTCTTTCCTGTGCTTTTTGACCTTTCCTTTGAATAAAATAAAAAGTCGGTGGCGACTCTTGCTAAACCGAAACATTTGTGAACACAAACACAAAACCTCATGTCAGTTCTCCCATCGTATCACATGTGGTAGTAGACGTCCCCTCCATAATTCCATGGTATGATTTTGTCTGACAAATACGGGACTAGTCCAGGCATTGTAATTATCAAAGGAGCTACTTTTGGAACTGATGTAATTCTAACGGGTCTTTTGGTGGAGACCCTGGAAGAATTGTCGGAAATGGTCAAAATGGAAACATCATTATAAGAAACAGGTGGAACAAAAGTCTTTTCAAACAAAATCTCCTTGTTATCTATTAGGCACTGAACGTCTGCTTTCAACAAAGGACAGCTGGTTGGGGAGGACAAACAGAAATGACAGCTTTCATCACATCCCGGGAAACACTGGAATTCAATAAGTTCTTTTTGATAGTCAGGAGTGGGGTCATAAGTTCATCAACTGAAGTAACAAACATATCTTCTTCAATAGCATGGGCATTATGGCCATGTTTGGGCATATGGGCAGAAATGACATTGGGATTTTCTGGCGCATCGAATTCAATCTCTTTGGCTTCAAGGAGGTCTTGTACTTTGTTCTTTAAAGACCAACAATTGTTAGTGTCATGGCCGGGACTCTCAGAGTGGTATGTACAATGGGCATTAGGATGATAGTGAGGAGAGGTTATGTTAGCGTTCTTTTGAGCTTCTTTTAAAGTCACTAGGTTGGATCTTAACAGATGTGGTAATACTTGAGATAAGGTCATGTTAATTCTGGTGAATTGTCTGACTGGTCTTTCAATTCTTTGTTGGTTGTTTCTTTGCTGATCAGGCGCATGTTTAGGAATCATAACAACGCCCACCATTGGACGGTGTTCAGCCCTATCTTGATTTCTATGAGGATAAACAACAACCACTTCTTTCTTTCCAATAAATGGCTTCCTTATAGCAGCAGAGGATGCATCTTTTTGAATCTTTCCACTTTTCATCCCAGCTTCCACCTTTTCTCCGGTCAATATCAATTTAGTAAAACCCGCCGATGAACTCCCAATTAGGTGATTGAAGAAGGGACCAAACAAGGTGCCTAAAAACATGTCTACTAATTCTCTTTCAGATAGGGGAGGTTGAACTCTTCCAGCCAAGTCTTTCCATTTTTGCGCATAGTCCTTGAAGCCTTCACTTGAAACCATGGCCATACTCTAGAGTTGAGTACGGGTAGGCGCAAGATCAGCGTTGTATTGGTATTGTTTGTAAAAGGCTACATCAAGATCTTCCCAGTTATGAACATTAGCTCTTTCTAGCTGATAAAACCAATCAAGTTGAGTTCTAGACAGACTGTCTTGGAAGAAGTGTACCCATAAATCTTTGTCAGCGGTATGGGGCGGGATTTTCCTCACATAGGACTGAAGATGCATTTTGGGTCATGAGACTCCGTCATATTTGGCGAACAGAGGTGCTTTGAATTTTGGAGGAATGACAATTCCTAATACCAGTCCCAACTCCTCAAAGTCCAATCCAAGTAATTTTTGGATTTCCATTGCACTCAACCGTTCTTCTAGATGCTTATACTTGTCGTCGGCCGAAGGGTATTGTTCTTTAGAATAATCTTCTTCTTACTCTTCTTCTTCTTAATCAGACTGAACAACTGTTTCCTTGCCTTTCCAATCTTGATTGTCTTTCTCGCCGGATGTCGTTGCAAAGTCTAAGGCCCTTCTTGTCTGCCCTTGGAATCTTCTTCCCATGTTCAGAATTTCGTTTATCTTCTTCGTCTTCTTTTTCTTTTCCTCAACCAGCAAGGTCTTCAACTCTTCTTGTCCTTTGGCCAGAGTTAAGAACAACTGTTGGTACTATGCATTCTGAGTTTGGAGGTCCTTCACTGTTTGCTCGAGATCCATCTTACTGAAATAAACAATAGAGAGATGAGGAGACTTGTTGCAAGAAACTTGTTTATGTTATGATGAATGATAAATGCGTATGCAATGATTTCAAGGATTTTAAAATTCAAATTTGTTTTAGACAAAAAGGAAACACACGTTATATTAATAATTTAAAGTTTTGAGTACATCAATGCCTTCTTGGGAAAAACAAATACAAGAAACTATAAGATAGAAAGGTAGTACGCATCCTCTTTGGTGCAATGTAGGCATTCAGAGTCTGTTCCTCATGAAGTAGCCTAGTGAGTTCCAAAACCTTCTTATCGCTTGCATAGAATTGGGCTTCAAAAGTGTCTCGCTCCCCCATGAGTTGTATCTAATATCTTTGTAAGTATTCAAGATAGGTGGGCATGTCAGGATGTAGGATAGTGTATGGAACATCTCCTTCCATGACAGGCTCAATAATTACTGGGAGAATGGAAGGATAAGGCATCATCATACTTTGAGCACGAGTTCGTACCCATTTGAGGTAAGGCTCAAGAGGGATGGAATTATTATGCCCTAAAGTCTTTCTATCTACCTTGTTTAACATCCTCTAAGCTAGGATAAATCTCTGGTGAAGGCCTTGATTTTCGTTGTCGTAGTCAAATACCAAACCTTAAATCAACATCTCGTGCGGGCCATCCCTTCTGGCATAACCAAACTGTCTTAAAGCTAAGAAGGGGTTGTAGGTGATACCTCCCCTAATGCCAAGTAGAGGGACATTAGGTAATTCTCCACAACAGTCGAAAATAGTAACATTCTCCATGGATCGGGAGCACCAATGAATGTCTGAATGTTTGAGTGTCATCAACCTTTGTGACCACCTTGAACCTTGCTCGTTCTTTAATGCAGATTGGGGAAGATGCGAAATAAAACATCTTTCCAAGAGAGGAGTGCAACACATAAGGACACCTATTTTCCTCATTGTGCGAGTGTGAAAAGAGTGTAAGATATCCCCCAGCAATGTAGGTACCGGGTTGTGAGATATGAAGATTTTGACGGTGTTCACATCTATGAGTTGGTCAGGATTTGGAAACAAAACCATCCCGTAGATGAGGAGAGCCACAATTTCCTCAAATGCTTGCAGATCCGAGGAGTTCCAACAATTTTGGTCTTTCTCGAACAAGAACTTTGCTAGGAAACCTTTGATACCACTCCTTGTTTCCCAATGAGTTGTAACATCAGATGAGTGCAAGTGTAGAGCTTGAGAAATCTCTTCTGGATTTGGGTCTATTTATGTACCGTTGAAAGGTAGTTGATTGAGAATGGGAATCCTCAAGAGCCGGGAGAATTCTTCCAAAGTAGGCACAAGTTGATAGTCGGGAAATGTGAAGTAATGGTGTAAAGGATCAAAGAACTGAAAGAGCACCTTCATCATGTCCTCATTTGTGTTGGAGGTGACCAAGTTGAGTAGGCGACCATGTCTCTCAGTGAATGGAGAGTTTTCAGGAATCCTTGAAGATAGCTCCTTAATTTGTGGAGGGATCCTTACAACGTTGACTTGAATAATTTTCCTGCGAAGAGAATCCATATCCTACAAAACAAGAACAAAGATGAATCCAAAAATCCTTGAAATGGTTAGTGAATGCGTATGATGTATATACAAACAAAGCAAACAAGTCCTTAGGTTTAGGCTTGCATGGAGTCTCATAGGTAAGTACCCTCTTGAAGTTTAGTTGGCTCAACCTGTCCTAGTAATAGTAACCGGGTTCTAAGGAGCTCAATATCACTGGTTTGTTTCCTTGGTCATTGTTTCAGCACAAGCTTCTTTAATGGCGACTGAAATATCCCAAGAAACCAAACCTCAATGAGAGTAGTATCGAGTATCTACCAACTTCGGACTGCACTAAAGCCGGTTATCTCACTACATCCTAAAGGCCAAGTTGGTCAAGTAAAGGTTCTAGAAGTTCATTAGTGCTTTATGACATCACTCAGCGGCCCCGTATTCTCTTTGATTAACTCAAAGGCTACCGGTACCCACAAATATGTCACACTAACATAGCTATTGTTTACACCATGTCGGTATACCCCGCACAGTTTCCACAACGTATTGCTACTTACCTATAATGTATCCCAAATCCAGGTAGAGGATTCAAATCCAAGCAAAGAACCAAAATATAAAGCATACAAGTCATACAATGAAAGCAAATAAATGTGATCTAGCCCTAAGGTAACCCCACTTTTAGAATTATCCCCAGCAGAGTCGCTAGTTCTGTGATACGGTTGGAGAACTGACTTGAGGTTTTGCGTTTGATTGCAAATGTTATGGTTAGCAAGAGTCGTCATCGATTTTTCTTTTATCCAAAAGGAAAGATAAAAAAGCACAGGAAAGACCTTTGAGATTATTTCTTGAGTTCGGGGGTTAGATTATGAAAAAGAAAGGTATTAGCACCCTTTTCATCTATGGTTTTCCATGGGCTCTTAGTTACTCGCGGGATCACTTGCTTTTGTTTGAAATTGTGCTTTGTTTGGTTTTTGAAAGTATTTTGTAAAAAGGCAATTGTTTAGGCAATCTTTGTAATGATTCTTGTTTGTAAGAATGTTTACAAAGATGTTGATCTTTTGAAAATGTTTTGAAATTTTGTAAGATGTTTTGAAAGTGTAGGTGTTTGTTTTGAAAATAGAAAGGATGTTTGTTTTGAAATGGAGCAAGTAATTAGGAGCAACCTACCTACTCAAATGTCTTTTGTTTATTTCTTCCTTTCCTTTGATATTGCTATCTTACCATTAATTTGGTAAGAAGCCTTATCTTTGGATATAAACGGGACGGGCGTGGGTCATCGTATAACCATGATTAGCAATGTTTCAAGATATCTTAGCCTTTTCTCTTTGAGGGACTAAGATAATTTTGAAAGGCAACATTGATAGCGTCATCGAGGGACTATGATCTTGTATTTTTGATTGCTTTTGCTAAGATACCTCACATGCGTAATATGGCTATTTTGTATAAATCAACCAAGTGGAATAACCCTAGGGGTGTTTGTGTGTAAGTCTATCATTTTCATGCTTATTTTTTTGTCTTGAATTAGGGTTTTCTAAGTATCGGTTTTAGTCTTTCCATACAAACCCTAATTACTAGCATTGTATATAAAAGCAATAAATTGTGAAATTAAAGTTACTACGCTATTACAACATTTGTGGGGAGGGGGGTATACAATTTGTAAATGGGGATTTCAAGAATTTAAACCTAATTAGTATATTACAACCATATTGAATTGGTATAAATATACAAGGAAATAAATAAATACAAAGTGATAAAATGAATGAATTGTACAAAAATGCAAAAAAAATGTAAAGGGAATGTATTTTTGTTTAGTTTTCATGAAAAAAAGATTTTTTGTCTTAACCTAATTAAATAAAGAAAATAGTTAATTAAGTTTGAATTTATTGAGAATAGATTTTAAATGAAAACCCTAATTCTATTAATTAATCAAAAGAAAATAAGTTTAAGAAAAGTATTTTTAGTATTTTTATCTTTAAAAATATTTATAGTATTAAAAAATATTTTTAGTCTTTTTTATATTAAAATAATGTATTTTAAATGGTGTGAAAGAATAGATAAATAAGAAACATAATATTAATTAAGTTTATAAGATTTACTTAATAAAATAAATAAAGTATAAAAATATTTTTTTTTGTGGAAAAAAAAATAAAATAAGTCAAAATATTAATTTTTTTTTGTATTTTATGATTTTTAGTATTTAGAAAAATATATTTAAGAAAAGAAAAATGAAATAAATAAATAAATAATAAAACTTGGGCCAGGGGGAGCCAAGAGGAAATAGGGAGGTCAGTCAGAAAAAAAAATAAAAAAATAAGCCAGGCCCAAAGAGGCCCAATGCCCTGCAAACAAAAAAGTCAGAATTGTAAAAATATGAAAAATGAAAAGGGTACCACTAGGGCTCGAACCCAGGTCCCATAGGTTACAAGCACGTGCTCCTACCGCTGGGGTGGCTATACATCCGTTAATACAAATGAAACAATACATATGTAAGGCAAAACATGTTCTAAAGACTTCATCTTCAACCTCCAGTCAGACCAACTGTAACTTGCTTATTTCTCATCAAAAATGAAAACTTTAAACATGAAACTTCTAGCAAATTTTCTCACGATTGCAGAAATGTAAAGTATTAAAACTATAGATCAAAGATAAGCATGAATTTTAATGGCCCTAATCTGAACCCTAAAAATTTCAGAGATTTCAGTTTCAAAATTCTCTAAGCTCAAGTAAAATTAATGGAAACTATGGACATGGTTAGCATCAGGGAAATGATATCTACATGTTTTGTTCACAAGTAAACTATTGATGATGCCTGTATGAAGAGTTCCAAGTTGAGAAAACTTACCTCAAAACTGGAAATCGTGTTTGGAGTTTGAGCTGTTTCAGGCAGTGGTGATGATCATGTTAGCTTCCTTGAGGTCCTAGGAAGCTAATGCAATGGTTTGCTTGAGTTGAGAGTGGCTTAAATGACCTGGAGAAGTCTAACTACAATGCTCTGTTTTTGGCTATGGAAGTTGATGAAGTGTGGAGTTACAGTTTGCAAACAGGGACATGGATGGTCTGTATTTGGTATGAGGAAGCTTTAGGAATGAATTTGAGGGAAAACACACGAGGGAAATGAGAGATAAAAGTTTAAGGTCAGAACTGTGTATCAATGGAATTTTTTATGCAATTTCTGGCTAGAGGGAATTTGGGAGTGTTTCAGGGTGTTAAAGCTCGTCCTCTAGCTCATAAATAGTTACTCTACTTATAAGCAATAAGTTTGGGGTGCTCTAGTTGATCAGAATTCAAATTTACATGTTTAAGTTAAACATGTGATTTTTTTGACAAAACAAGTTTTCATGGCTTGTACTTGCTAAGATAGAGTGGTTATGCTTTAAACAAGCTTGCTTCTGACTTTGTGGATGGAGTGTGATAAGAGGGAACAAGTTAGAGGCTCAATGTGAACTTTATGCAAAAATCTTGCTTTACAAGAATGACATTGTTAACTTTGTGCCATAAATGGAAATGCAACTTGGACAATAGCTTAATTTCTTGGATCAAAGCCCTAACAGCTGTGTAAAAATATTATGCAGCCTAGCATGGATTTGGTTCAAGTGTTCATAAAAAATGACTTGTAATTCAAGTGACAAAACCCTTATTTCATCTCTTCGATTCTCCCTACTCAAGAATGATCTCAAGGAGTTATTGGATATTTTGGAAAGCTTGCAATGTTCTCTACAATCAATATTTGAATTGCTTTTGAATATTCCCCTTGGAACTATATGAAAAGTGTCATGAAGTTAGGTCAAAATCCTGACCAAATTAGGGCAAAATTTCACTAAGTGTTTAGTTTCATGACCACATGTTCATAAAATTACAAATTAAGATAAAAGAATTTTTGGAAGGAGTTGTGTAAATAAAAGTTGTAGATTTCATGGAGATCTACAACTTTCATGTTAGAATTTTCTCTTGAATCATCTTGTATCATGGTGAAAATTTGGCTCAAAGTTATGAAAAAATAAAAATTTCTAAGTTTAGAAATTTTGACTTTTCAAAATGAAATCTTGAATTTTTGATTTCTTGATGAATAAGTTTCATATTTTGACATGTTTTTATGATTTGTGATCCTTAGCACTTGAATTTGACCAAGAAGTCAAAGTTTGACTTTTCAATATACAGTTGACTTTTGATCAGTTTACTGCAAAATTCATCTATCAATCTAATGGACTTGCAATGTTTTGAACCATGTCATTAGGTCAAAATGATGAAATTGGACTCTTGAGATCATACCTTAAACAAATTGACCATTTTCTAGGTCAAAAATCAGAAATTGCCCTTTCCTAGCCAAAACCCTAATTTTTACCATTTTGCCCTTTTGGGGATTTGATCAAATTTCTTGAGGAATGGTGGTCCAAACTTGATCAATATATATATATATATATATATATATATATATATATATATATATATATATATATATATATATATATATATATATATATATATATATATATATATATATATATATATATATATATATATATATATATATATATATATATATATATATATATATATATATATATATATATATATATATATATGAATTTAAAATATTGACGTGGATCAAAATCTATAAAGTTTGACTGTAAATTGGCCATAGTTGACTTTTCCCCCAATACAACTGATTTTTAGGTCAACTGCTCAATTGAATGAGCAAAAATGTGATCCAAGGCTTGAAACTTGACATGAGTAACCTTGGGGATCCATAATGATCCATGAAGATCATATGGGGCATTAGAAGTTCCAAAATCCCCGTGTAATCCTAAACCCTAATTTTGGTCATCAGTGCTCAAGGAGGTGTCTTGAGCTGATCAAACCCTAGTGCAGTCTTGAGCCCAACGAGATCTTGTGAGAAAATTATTGATAAGTGAGAGGGAAAATTTTGGGGTACAATAGGTTTGAATCCTCTACCCGGATTTGGGATACCTTATAGGTAAGTAGCAATACATTGTGGAAATTGTGCGGGGTATACCGACATGGTCAAAGCAATAGCTACATTAGTGCGACATATTTGTGTGTATCGGTAGCCCTTGAGTAGCCAAGGAGAATACGGGTCCCCTGAGTGATGTCATGAAGCACTAATGAACTTTTAGAACCTTTACTTGACCAATTTTTCCTTTAGGACGTAGTGAGATGACCGACTTTGGTGCAGTCCGAAGTTGGTAGATACTCGATACTACACTCATTGAGGTTTGGTTTTTTGGGATATTTCGGTCGCCATTAAAGAGGCTTGTGCTGAAAAAATGCCCAAGGAAACAAATTAGTGATGTTGAGCTTCTTAGAACCCGATTACTATTGCTAGGACAGGTTTGAGCCAACTAAACTTCAAGAGGGTACTTACCTATGAGACTTCATGCAAGCCTAAACCTGAGGACTTGTTTGCTTTGTTTGTATATATATGCTTGTACATAACATCATAAATATCATAACATCATACTCATATTCACTAACCATTTCAAGGATCTTGGGATTTATCTTTGTTCTATTTTGTAGGACATTGATTCTATTCGCAGGAAAACCATTCAAGTCAATCTTGTAAGGATCCCTCCTCAACTTAAAGAGCTAGCATCAAGGATTCCTGAAAATTCTCCATTTACCGAAAGACATGGTCGCCTACTAAAATTTGTCACCTCCAACACTGATAAAGACATGATGAAGGTGCTCTTCCAGTTCTTTGATCCTTTACACCATTGCTTCACATTTCCCGATTATCAACTTGTGCTAACTTTGGAAGAATTCTCCTAACTCTTGAGGATTCTCATCCTCAATCAACTACCTTTCAACGGTACGGAAAGAGATCCAAAGCCAAAAGATATTGCTCAAGCTCTACACTTGAAACCATATGATATCATAACTAATTGGGAAACAAGGAGTGGTGTCAAAGGTTTCCTAGCAAGATTCTTGTTTGAGAAAGCCCAAAACTGCTGGAACTCTTTGGATTTGCAAGCTTTTGAGGAAATTGTGGCTCTCCTTATCTATGGGATGGTTTTGTTTCCAAATCCTGACCAACTCATAAATGTGAACTCCGTCAAAATCTTCATGTCTCGTAACCCGATGCCTACTTTGCTAAGAGACATGTTACATTCTTTTCACACTCTCACTATGAGGAAAAGTGGTGTCCTCATGTGCTCTACTCCTCTTTTGGCAAGATGGTCTATTTCGCATCTTCCCCAATCTATATTGAAGAACAAGCAAGGTTCAAGGTGGTCACATAGGTTGATGACACTCAAACATTCATACATTCTTTGGTGTTCCCGATCTATAAAGAATGTTACTATTATCGACCGTTGTGGAGAATTCCCTAATGTCCCTTTACTTGGCATTAAAGGAGGTATCACCTACAACCCCTGCTTAGCCTTAAGACAGTTTGGTTACGCCCGAAAGGATGGCCCACATGAGATGCTCATTCAAGGTTTGGTATTTGACTACGAGAACGACGATCAAGGTCACCGCCAGAGATTTATCCGAGCTTGGAGGATGTTGAACAAGGTAGATAGCAAGACATTGGGGCATAATAATTCCATCCCTCTTGAGCCTTACATCAAATGGGTACGAGCTTGTGCTCAAAGTATTATGATGCCTTACCCCTCCATTCTCTCGGTAATTATAGAGCCTGTTGTGGAAGGAGATGTTCCATACACTATCCTGTATCCTGACATTCCCACCTCTCTTGAAGACTTACAAAGGGATTGGATACAGCTTAAGGGGGAGCGAGACTCTTTCGAGGCCCAATTCTACGCCAGCAAGAAGAAGGTTTTGGAACTCACTAAGCAACTTCATGAGGAGCGGAACCTGAATGCCTACATCGCACTAAAGAGGATGCGTACAACTTTTTTATCTTAGAGTTTTTTTATTTCTTTGTAAGCCCAAAAGAGGCATGATCTACTCAAGCTTTGATTTATTAATATGATGTGTGTTCCTTTTTGGTCTGAAGCAATTTTAAATCTCTAATTTCCTTGAAATCATTGCATATGCATTTACCATTCATCATAACATAAGCCGGTTTCTTACAAACAAGTCTCCTCATCTCTCTACTGTTTATTTCAGTAAGATGGATCTCGAGCAGACAGTAAAGGAACTCTAGGCGCAAAATGCCCAGTTTCAACAGATGTTCTTGGCTCTAGCCAAAGGACAAGAAGACTTGAAAACTTTGCTGATGGAAGAAAAAAAGAAGAAAGCTAAGAAAATAACTGGAGTTCTGATTATGGGAAGAAGGTTACAAGGACAAGCCAGACGGACCCTAGAATTTGCAACGTCATCTGGTTTAAAGGATAATCAAGAAGTGAAGGGCAAGGAAGCAGTTGTCCATCCAGAATCTGAAGAGGATTACTATGAAGGGTAATATCCCCCGACCGACGACAAATACAAACATCTGGAAGAACGTCTAAGTGCAATGGAAATTTAGAAAGTGCCCGGGCTGGAATTTGAAGAGCTGGGTTTAGTGTTTGGGATTGTTATTCCACCAAAATTCAAAGCACCAGTGTTCGCTAAATACGTCGGGGTTTCGTGTCCCAAGATGCATCTCTGATTTTATGTGAGGAAGATACAGCCTTATACTGCTGACAAAGATTTATCGGTCCACTTCTTTCAAGACAGTCTATCCGAGACTCAGCTAGATTGGTTCTATCAACTGGAAAGGGCCAATATCCATAATTGGGAAGACCTTGCCACTGCTTTCTATAAATAGTATCAATACAACGCAGATCTTTCTCCCACCTGTACTCAACTCAAGAGTATGGTTATGGTTTCAAGTGAAGGTTTCAAAGACTACGCTTAGAAATGGAGGGACTTAGCAGGAAAATTCCAGCCTCCCCTCTCTGAAAGAGAGATAGTAAACATGTTTTTGGGTACCATGTCCGGTCCTTTCTTTAATCACTTAATTGGGAGCTCCTCGGCAGGCTTTACTGAATTAATCTTGACCGGAGAAAGAGTGGAAGCTGGGATTAAGAGTGGGAAGATTCAAAAAGACGCATCCTCTGCTACTGTAAGAAAATCATTTATTGGGAAGAAAAAAGTTGGTGTTGTGTATCCTCAAAGGAATCAAGATAGAACTGAACACCGTCCAATGGTGGGGGCTATCATGATCCCAAAGCCTGCACCTACTCAACAAAGATGCAACCAACCTAGGACAGAAAGACCAGTAAGATAATTTACCCAAATTAATATGACACTATCTCAAGTCCTGCCACATTTGTTGAGATCTAATATGGTAACTCTGAAAGAAGCTCCGAAGAATCCTAACACAACCTCTCCTCATTACCATCCTAATGCTCGCTGTGCATACCATTCAGAAAGTCCAGGCCATGATACTAACAACTTTTGGGCTTTGAAAAACAAGGTGCAAGACCTTCTTGAAGCCAAGGAAATTGAATTCAATGCTCATGAGATCCCAAATTTTATCACCACTCCTATGCCCAAGAACGTTCGTGATGTTAACGCTATTGAAGATGATATGTTTTTTACTTTTTTTGATGAACTTGTTACTCCTATCCTGACTATCAAGAGGAACCTATTGAATGCTGGTTTATTTACAGGATGTGACGAAAGCTGCCACCTCTGTTTATCCCTACGAACTGGCTATCATTTATTGAAAGCAGGTGTTCAACACCTAATGGATGACAAAGAGATTTTGTTTGAAAAGACTCCCATTCCAACCATTTCCTACAATGATGTTTCAATAGTAACCATTTCCGCCAATTCTTCCAGGGTATCCACCAAAAGACCCGTTAGGATTACATCAGTTCCCAAAGTAGCTTCACTGATAATTATTATGCATGGACCAATCCCGTACTCATCAGATAAAACTGTCCCATGGAATTATGGGGGCGGTGTCTACTATCACGGTGTCAAGCAGGATTGGCTGGCTGTTGAAGACTCAATTTCTGAGAAGGCTGATCCCGACATCAGCAACATTGCGGGAACAAGCAAGATAATCCTAAGTGGCACAATATTCTCCCTAGAGATTTTTCCTCCAAAGAGCGTTACCGGTCCTGTGATCATCCCTGTTTCTGTTCATGTTGACACTACTACTACTACAATCCCTATAATTATACCTGCTGATACTCCTACCACCAAGTCGACCTAGGCTCGGGGCAAAGGAATTCTAGTTGAGCTTGTCCGGATGAAGGCATAATCAGTATCTATCCCTGAGGCCTCCCAAAAGGAGATGGAAGAAATTCTAAAAATTATAAAGAGAAGCGACTACAACATAGTCGAACAGCTAGGGCAGACTCCGTCAAAGATTTCCATGCTGGCTTTATTGTTGTGCTCCGAGGCTCATGCGAAGGTCTTGGTGAAATTTCTTAAAACTGCCCATGTACCACAAGAAACCTCTGCTGATCAGTTCCAAGACTGTGTGGCCAGCTTGACCACGGATAATGGTTTAGGCTTTTCTGATGCTAACTTGACACCTAGAGGGAGGAAGCACAACGAGGCATTGCATGTCTCTGTCGAATGCAGGGGCACAACTTTGGGCCATGTCTTGGTTGATACCGATTCGTCTTTGAATGTGTTACCTAAGAAGGCTCTTGATAGACTTGACTATGAAGGTTTAACCTTAAAACGCATCAACATAGTGGTAAGGGCCTTCGACAGTTCAAAGAGAATGGTGCATGGGGAGGTGGACATCCCCATAAAAGTTGGAACCCAAACCTTTGATTCAACTTTTTACGTGATGGATATTCGCCCTTCCTACTCCTGCTTATTGGGCCGACCATGGATTCACAATGCTGGTGCCGTTACCTCTACATTACATCAAATGCTGAAATATCTGACCAAGGGGAAAATCATTACTGTCCATGGAGAAGAGGAATATATGGTCAGTCACTTAAACTCCTTTAGATACGTGGAATTGGATGGTTAATTAATTGAAACTCTGTTTCAGCATTTCGAGGAAGTCCCACAAACCGTGGCTGTAACCAAGGCTGTTTCCCAAATCCCAAAGATTACAAGACCTCCGCTAAAGATGTCTTCTCTGAAAGACGCCAAGGCAGTGAACGAAGAAGGTGGGTATACTATTTGGGGTCATCTCCCGGATATCCCATACAAATCTGACAAATTTGGTTTGGGTTTCACTTCAGGAGCCAAGAAAGATGTACGTCGTGCTCGTGATGGGGGACCACCCTTGAAGACCAGCAACCACGAAATCAATGCAGTGGAGGATGATGAGGACAGCTATGACCTGGAGGAATGGATTTTCCCGACTACCAATGGAGGACTCCACAACAGGGAAGCTAAAGATTTTGTCCCAATTACTTTTATCCAACAGTAATTGTCTTTAAATTTTGTCGGACCTGTAATAATTAAACAATTCAGACTTTTAAAACCTTGTGTCTTACCCGAGGCACAACGGTCCATTTGTAAGGGTTGTTACCTCATTTTCATATGTCATCAGTGAATCATGGACGTTTTTGCATACAAAATTTGTGCTCTTTGTCTTTCTTTTTACATTTTTATTTCTTTCAAAGATAGCTATACTCTTACACACACATTCAAAATGCAGATCTACATCCATTCGGGATCCCATGGGTAGCGATTCTACTATGGCTTTCTGTGACTCTGAAAATCTAATCTACCAAGCCGAATACGAAGGTGAGGAAGATTGTGAAGTGCCAGGGGAATTAGCCAGGTTACTACAACAAGAAGAGAGGACCATACATCTCCACGAAGAACCAGTGGACACAGTTAACCTAGGTATAGAAGAGGACAAGAAAGAAGTCAAGGTGGGTGCCAATCTACAACCCAGTGTCAAGAAGCGTCTGACTTTGTTACTACATGATTATGTCGAGGTCTTTACCTGGCCGTATGAAGACATGCCAGGAATGGATGCTGATATCATGGTACATCGTCTACCAATAAAAGAAGACTTCCCTCTGGTAAAACAAAAGGTTTATCGCATGCGAACAGACATATCAGCGAAGATCTAAGCGGAAGTCATGAAACAATTCAATGCCGGATTCTTAGCCGTTACCTCCTATCTATAATGGGTCGCCAATGTTGTTCATATGCCTAAAAAGGACGGAAAAGTACGCATGTGTGTGGACTATAAATATTTGAATAGGGCAAGCCCTAAAGATGATTTCCCACTTCCCCACATCGATATTATGGTTGACAATACAACACAACATAAGGTGTTTTCCTTCATGGATGGTTTCTCAGGTTACAATAAAATCAAAATGGTGCCTGAGAACATGGAGAAAACAACCTTTGTCACCCAATGGGGCACTTTCTGTTACAAGGTTATGCCATTCGGGTTGAAGAACGTTGGGGCAACCTATCACCGTGCCATGGTAGCTCTATTTCACGACATGATACATCATGAAGTAGAGGTCTATGTGGATGACATGATAGCCAGATCTCAAACTGAAGAGAAACATCTTGGCCATTTACAAAAACTCTTTAAGAGACTAAAGAAATACAAGCTGAGGTTGAACCCGAATAAATGCACATTTGGGGTGAGGTCCGGTAAACTCCTAGGCTTTGTCGTCAGCGGTAAAGGTATCGAAGTGGACCCTGCCAAAGTGAAAGCGATATAAGAAATGCCCGCTCCTTGCACCGAGAAGGAAGTTAGAGGATTCTTGGGACGACTAAACTACATTGCCAGATTCATTTCTCACCTGATAGCTACTTGTGAACCAATCTTCAAATTATTGAAGAAAGATCAAGTAGTCAAATGGAATGATGAATGCCAAACTGCCTTCGACAAGATCAAAGAGTACCTGCAAGAGCCTCTTATTTTAATTCCTCCAGTGGAGGGAAGACCCTTGATCATGTATCTAACTGTTTTGGAAAATTCAATGGGGTGCGTGTTGGGGAAACATGACGAGTCTGGCCGAAAAGAGCATGTTATTTATTACCTGAGCAAAAAGTTTACCGACTATGAAACAAGATATTCACTGCTCGAGAAAACTTGCTACGCTCTGGCATGGGCTGCTCGCCGGTTAAGACAGTATATGCTGACCCATACTACCTTATTGATATCCAAGATGGATCCAATAAAATACATATTCGAGAAGCCTTCCTTCTCTGGGAGAATAGCGAGATGGCAGATGATCCTGACAGAATATGACATTCAGTACACTACCTAGAAAGTAATAAAGGGTAGTGTACTAGCCGATCATCTTGCTCATCAAGCTGTGGATGACTACCAGTCCATGAAGTTCGAATTCCCAGATGAAGACATCACGATGGTAAACAACTGTGAAGAACTCAGACCATATGACAGACCTGGACAAGGATCCCGGTGGACCCTGGTTTTTGATAGGGCGTCCAACGCACTCGGAAATGGCATAGGTGTTGTACTCATATCCCCTTAAGGATGTCACACTCCATTTACTTCAAGAATCTGCTTCAACTGTATAAATAACATGGCAGAATATGAAGCGTGCATTTTTGGTCTCAAAGCTGCCATAGATTTGGGGATCAAGTCCTTAAGTGTATTCAGAGATTCAGCCTTAGTAATCATCTAGATAAAAGGAGAATGGGACACAAAGCACCCAACCTCATCCCCTACAAAGAACATGTGTTGACATTAATCCCACATTTTGAGAAGATTACCTTCGAGCATTTCCCGCAAGAATAAAATTAGCTAGCAGACGCGCTAGCCACAATGTCATCCATGTTTAAACTCAAATGGGATAACGAGGCTCCCCAGATCACCATTGAACGAATGGATGAACTAACTCACTGTCACGAGATCAATATTTAAGAAGTAGTGGACTAGCCTTGGTTCCACGAAGTCAAGATGTATCTCGAGGATCAAGAGTATCCGGAAGGAGCTTCAGTCAATGATAAGAAGTTCTTAAGGAGATTCTATGCTAAGTTCTTCCTTAGTAATGGCATCCTCTACAAATGCAACCATGACTCTGTATTGCTTCATTGCATGGACAAGGTTGAGGCATAAAAGATCATGGATGACCTACATGAAGGCACTTTTGGCACCCATTTCAGTGGGCGTACGATGGCCAAGAAGATCCTACGGGCAGGTTGAAGAAGTGAAAACACAAGAAGGGGGGGTTGAATTGTAAAACTGAAAATCAATGCAATGAACAAGATATTTTTATCCTGGTTCGTTTGATCTCAAACTACTCCAGTCCACCCGTCAAGGTGATTTCTCCTCTCTCCAACGAGGTCTTAATCCACTATATTCAACTGAATATTACAAACTGCTTTAACAACTGCTAAAGCCTTCTTGATGCAAACCACAACCCGGTTTGTCAAGGAAACACTTTCTTACAAAGAAGATAAATCTAGGTGTGAATGTTTTCTACAAAACTGTATCACAACTGTGATGTATACACAACTTAAGCTTATGAAACTAGATTGCTAAACAATGATTGAGTAAGGAGATATGTAGCGTTTAGCAAACTGAGAGAAGGAAGATTATGATTAGCTTTTAGGCGTGTAAAATGTTGGAGAGCATTAGCCAATTCAATCTTCATAGTCTTGTTTATATAGCACTGAGATTGTTGAACGTTGGAGCAATATTCTTGATTCAATGCTAATAACAAACTTTCCTTATTGAGCAGATCTTGTCTGGAATGAGGCCGTTGGTAATAATTTGCTTTCAATGCACAATACCGTTGCTACTTTAATGCAAGTTCTGGCTTGACTCATTCTGACTCTGCTTAACTGCTGATGAACTGTTGTTTTATTTATCAGAGTGTTGAGCGCAGTTCTGTTCATCAAGCTTCAGCATACACGTGAGTTGATCTTCTGATTCTGGTATTCTGATAACGCAACTTCTGATGCTGATGTCAAGAACCAAATTTCTGATGCTGATTAGGTGTGATCTTGCTTATACCTATCAGAGTTTCTACAAATCAGAACGTAATATTTTTAGGTAGCAAATAGTTCATACATGAATCATATAAATAATATATCTTTTCATTGTTATCATCAAAACTTAAACATAGGGTAGTAGATTCAAACTTTGTTCTAACAATCTCCCCCTTTTTGATGATGACAAAAACTGGATATTTTTAATTGAAAATAACGTAAAAAGGTATCAGAGAGATGTATCAGAGTAAGAGGTTATCAAATATAAGGGATAAGAGTTGAGAGATACTCCCCCTGAGTTTATTGCTTCCCTTTTTGATTCCAAGAGTTCTTCAGGATCAGATCTTTTTGCCTTTCTTTGAACATCAGAGTATCAGAGTCTTTGACTATCAAAAGCTTTAGATCGGCATATCAGAGCAGAGCTTCAGATCAGCGTATCAGAGCTTTTCTTGTCAGAGCTTTGCTTTGGGTCAGAGTATCAGAGCGGGTCAGAGTTTCAGAGCTTTAGTCTTCAGAGTATCATGGAGCTTTCTTGTACTTGTAGATTTAAGCAAAACAGAAAACATATTCAAGTATATCAGAGTTAGAATGTTCGAGAATTTCTGTCTTAGTAATCCGTTATTATTTAAAATATCATTCTTGTTCTCCCCCTTTTTGTCAGCAATCAAAAAGTGTAAGTGATGTGCTAAAACATTTAAGGCAGAAACACTTGTCATATTAAAAGGTTCAGAATCAAACAAAACATATTAAAACAGTACAACAGATAATCAAAGAAAACATGAAAAAGACATGAATGAAAAACTAAGGTTGGGGAGGAAAGCGTGTGAACAGGTTCTCCAGCATGGCTTTGATCTGATCAGCAGTCTCATTCTGCCTGTGTACCATGCTGACAACTGTGTCAATCTTGCTATCCTGCACATCCATCCTTTCTTTCATCTTCTGGTCATTTTCATCCATCCTTTGCTGCAGACGCATGTCATTCAGCTTCAGCTCTTCCAGAGTCTGCCTGTCCAAGGAAGCTTGAGAAACATCAGAAGCAGGGAGCTTCTGAGAGCTTTCTGCGACATCTTCTGCTTGACTTGCTTCAGCTTGAATGGTCTTGTCTTCTTCTGGTTGCACCTTTGAAGCTAGCTGTTTCTCAGACCATGGCTCACTATCCAGAGGGAGCACGGCTTCCTGTGGCAGCTGACTTTCAACTTCCTTCAGTAGCTTGCTGAAGTTCTGTTGTGCCTGCTCATAATTGATATCCTGCAACTTGAGGGCTTCAGCACGTACCCAAATTCTGAATTGTGACCAGAGCTGGTCAGAGGCAGCTGGGTCAATCATTCCAGGACAGACTTGCTTCAGAGAAGCAATCCACTGCTGCAAACCTGTTTCAAAATTCATAATACCAGAGCCAACATCTGGTTGTTTTGGTTTTGGGATGGCTATTTTATGTTTCAGATCAGCAAGACGGTCAAGGATTGTTAAGTCTATGAAGGTCCTGCTGGGGTTTTCGGTGGTTTGCTTGGGAGCTGTTTGTTTTGGAGATGGAGTGGGAGAGTCAGAGATAATGATTGGACTGTTTGGTGTTTTGGGAGTATTTGGTGGTGTAGATTCTGATGAGGATGGCAGCTGGGCCATTGTGACTGTTGTTCCACATGGCAGCTGGATTGCCAGAGGTGATGGTTGAGGTGAATGAGGTTCAGAAGGTGGAGGAGTTGGAGTTTCAGAGTGATGAAACTCAGGTTGAGGTGATGGTGGATGAATTTCTGGTTGAGGAGAGGGAGAGGGAATTGCTGGTTGTGGAGAAGTTGTTGGAATTTCTGGTTGTTCAGGGATAAGAGGTTCTTCTGGAATGGATGAGAGAGGTTGTTGTTGTTGTGGTTCTTCAGCAGATTGCTGTTGTTCTGGTTGTGGAGAAGGGACAATTTGTGGTTCAGAGTTTGGATTGGAGAAGTCAGACAACACTTTGTCAATTGCTGATGATGTTGAGATTGTTGGTTTGGGATGTTTGGTTCTGGGTCTTCTGAGTTGTAATGCCTCAGAAGGGTCATCTTCTGGTTCAGTTTCATCTATTGTTGGGATGGGGATTGAGATTCTATGAGAGGTTGGAGGTGGAATAGATGCTGGAATAGTAGAAGAATTTAAAATAGAAGCAGCAGATAAATTACCTCTTTTCTTGGGTGTCTGCTGGGATGATCCTTCTGAAGGTGCCTTCCTTTTCTTCGTCTTCTTCAGAGTCACTTCTGGTTGAGGTTGGTGCAGATCTTTGATCTTCAGATTGGGATCTGTACCATCAGCTTTGCATGCGTCCATATATCTGAGAACTACTACTGGCTTGGATTCTATCTGAGAGAATAAAGGAAAGTCACTCAGTGGAACTCTTCTGCTGGTGATATCAGCAATAGGAGTAGCGCTGGGTTCCTTTTTGATATTCTCTATCAACTTCATTTTCTTCAAGTTCTTCGCGTTCAGAGGCTTCCCAACCTTTGGTTCAATGGTGCTTAACTCTTGAGCTTCTATCAGATGCTCTATCAGCCTATTCTCAGTCAGAATATCTGATATCAACCTTCCAAAGGGTATCCAATCCCTCTTTGTTCTTTCTTCTTCCCTGGTTTCCGTCACGCTTGTTCTGAGGTGATTGAACAGAAGATGAGCCAAGTTGATTTTTACCTTCTGATTGATAAAGTAGATCAGAAACTGCTGATCCACATTTATGTAATCAGGGGAACTAGTTGGCTTCCTATGGTTAAAACACCCCAGAATTATCTTCGCCCAAACTCTGTGATGATCCTTCAGATCTTTGATCTTGCTGCTGGGCACCCCATGGGTGAAAATCCTTTCTGCTATGACGCCCACGTCAGCACATCTCTCCGCCATATCAATACAGCGGACGCCACCGCCACTGTAACCAATTAACCTTGCTATGTGATCCTCAGTGATCACAATCTTCTTCCCCATAATGTAGGAGGTGACTTGATGCGTTGAAGCCGTCGCATGAATCCAGAACTCCTTGACTAACATAGGGAATGTTGGTCTAACCAACCTGTCAAAATACCTTTCCCATTTCTATGCCCTAACTTCTTCTGTTAAGTCAAAACCGTTTTCCTTCAGACTTCCAAAATCAATGATCAATTCAGATAACACTTCAAGATTCTTCACAGGAGTGAGGAGTGTTCTGAATGGCACTTGATACTGTTCAGATGATGCTTTCTTCTGAGAACCTGCAGAAGCACTGCTGGAGGTTGCCATGTTCACACTTAGGGATTTTGAGAAAAACTGAGAAAAAAGGGTTTGAGAGAGATGAACACAGAGAAATGCAGAGAATGCTTGAGAAATAGTGAGAAACTGTAAAAGATTAAAATGAGAGGTTAACGTGTTTAAATAGGGTTCAGAATATTTTGAAAGAGTAAACGTTTTTAAGAAAGAGAAATAAAATCATGATTACGTTTTAAAAACATGATTACTTTCATTTAATGCTTGCTGATTTTGGGGGATTTGAGAAAAATACTTAAAAACGGTTACCAGACATGTGTCTCAATGCACCCAATCAGCGTTGCCTTCTCAGAAGCGTGCACGCGTTCTGCTTCAGAGATTTGCTGATGATTGGATGACACTTGTTTGATGTAGTGATCAGCACGTTTGTCTTTGAGCTTAGACTCTCAGATCTTTAGACTTGCATCTGATACAATCTGCATGTTCTATCTTTCTGAAAGAAGATTGATCAGAAGTTCACAGTAAAACAAATACATTCTGAAGATAAATATATGGAATTAAAACATTTTCACTCTGGGCAAATTTTCATGCTGAGATGTTTCAGAATGAAATTAAACCTATCTTCAGAAAGGGGTTTAGTGAAGATATCAGCCCATTGATGGTCTGTATCTATAAATTTTAAGTTCAAAATTCATTTCTGAATATAGTCCCTAATGAAATGATGTTTTATTTCTATATGCTTAGCTCTAGAATGTAAAATAGGATTCTTACTTAAGCAAATAGCAGAAGTATTATCACAGAGTATAGGAATGTTACTCTCAAAAATCCGGAAGTCTTCAAGCTGACTTTTCATCCAGAGCATTTGTGTGCTACATCCTGCTGCTGCTATGTACTCAGCTTCTGCTGTTGATAGCGCAATTGTTGATTGCCTTTTACTGGACCAAGAGATCAGATTTTCTCCCAGAAACTGGCAGCTTCCAGAAGTACTTTTACGCTCCACTCTGTCTCCAGCAAAGTCAGCATCGCAGTAGCCTACTAAACTGTAATCACTAGATTTTCTATAAAACAAACCCAGATTAGTAGTACCTTTCAGATACTTGAAAATTCGCTTAACAGCTGTTAAGTGAGATTCTCTAGGATCTGATTGGAATCTAGCACAAATACAAACGCTGAATAATATATCAGGTCTTGAAGCAGTCAGATAAAGGAGAGAACCAATCATACCTCTGTAGACTTTCTGTTCTACATTTTTGCTTACCTCTTCTCTTTCCAGAATGCACGTGGGATGCATTGGAATCTTGGCTTACATTCTGAGTGGTCAAATTTATTCAGAAGATCTCTGATGTATTTGCTCTGATGAATGTAAGTTCCCTCTGGAGTTTGATTGATCTGAATTCCTAGAAAGAATTTCAGTTCCCCCATGAGGCTCATCTCAAATTCTGCCTGCATACACTTAGCAAATTTTCTTCCAAGAGAAGGATTAGTAGAACCAAAAATAATATCATCAACGTAAATTTGACAGACTAAGATGTCATTCTTAACTGATTTACAGAATAAGGTAGTGTCCACCTTCCCTCTGGTGAATTCATTTTCTAACATAAAGTTACTTAGCCTTTCATACCAAGCTCTGGGAGCTTGTTTCAGACCATATAGTGACTTCTTTAGTTTGAAAACATGTTCTGGATGTTTTGTGTTTTCAAAACCAGGGGGTTGGTGTACATAAACCTCTTCTTCTATATAACCATTTAAGAATGCACTTTTGACATCCATCTGATACAGAGTGATGCCTCTATTAACAACAAATGAAATCAAAAGTCTGATAGATTCTAACCTGGCGACTGGGGCAAAGGTTTCTGTATAGTCTATCCCCTCTTGCTGACTATAACCTTGTGCAACCAGTCGTGCCTTGTTTCTGATGACTTCACCTTGTTCATTTAGCTTGTTTCTGAACACCCATCTTGTTCCAATGACGTTGAATCCTTTTGGTCTGGGAACAAGATCCCATACGTCATTTCTGGTGAATTGATTCAGCTCTTCTTGCATTGCCAGAATCCAATCATTATCCAGAAGTGCTTCATCAATAGAAGAAGGTTCAATCAGAGACACAAGTCCCATGAGAGTTTCTTCAGAGTTTCTGAAGCTTGCTCTTGTTCTGATTGGATCTTCCTTTCTTCCTAAGATAGTCTCTTCTGGGTGATCCAAGCTGCTTCTGGGTAATCTCTTCTGAGGTTGATCAGCAGCTGTTGTAGGATTGCTAGCAGTGCTCCTTTCAGACGTTGAAGGAGTGTCTGTGTTGAGAGCTTCTGATGACTTGTCTTCAGAACCTGTAAATTCAATTTCCATACCTGCAAAAACTTCATTCTGCTTTGACTTTTCAGAGTCAAGCTTATCATCAAAACGAACACTGATTGATTCTTCCACAATCTGTGTTTCTGTATTGTATACTCTGTACCCTCTTGAGCGTTCAGAGTATCCTAACATAATACACTTCTGTGCTTTAGAGTCAAACTTGTTCAAATAATTCTTTGTATTTAACATAAAGCAAGTACATCCAAATGGATGAAAATATGAAATGTTGGGCTTTCTGTTCTTCCACAATTCATATGGAGTCTTTTCCAGAATAGGTCTTATTGAGATTCTATTCTGAATGTAGCACGCTGTGTTTATTGCCTCTGCCCAGAAGATCTTAGCAACGTTTGTCTCATTGATCATGGTTCTGGCCATTTCTTGTAATGTTCTGTTTTTTCGTTCTACAACTCCATTTTGTTGGGGAGTTCTAGGACAAGAGAAATCATGCAGAATGCCTCTGCCATTAAAGAATGACTCAAAATCTTTGTTTTCAAATTCTCCACCATGATCACTTCTGACTTTAACGATTCTAAGATCCTTATCATTCTGAACTTGGTTACAGAAGGTAACAAACACAGAGTGTGACTCGTCCTTGTGTATTAAGAACTTTACCCATGTCCATCTGCTATAGTCATCTACGATTACTAACCCATACTTCTTGCCACTGACTGAAGCAGTTTTAACTGGTCCAAATAAGTCAATGTGCAGAAGTTCTAATGGCTTAGAGGTAGAAACAACATTTTTAGATTTAAAAGATGGTTTTGCAAACTTGCCTTTCTGACATGCTTCACACAGAGCATCTGAATTGAACTTCAAATTAGGAAGTCCTATGACCAGATTGAGTTTGTTAATCTGAGATATTCTTCTCATACTAACATGCCCTAATCTTCTGTGCCAGATCCACTGCTCGTTGTTAACAGACAGAAGGCACTTTACATTCTGACTTTTTAGTTCAGAAAGTTTGATTTTGTAAATGTTGTTTTTCCTCTTACCATTAAACAGGATAGTCCCATCTTTCTGACTAACAGCTTTACATGATTTTTGATTAAAGATTATATCATAACCGTTATCACTTAATTGACTTATGGATAACAGATTATGCATTAATCCATCTACTAGCAGAACATTATTAATAGATGGAAGATTTCCATTACCTACAGTTCTAGAGCCAATTATCTTTCCCCTCTGATTGCCTCCAAAGCCAACGTGGCCTCCAGGATTAAGTTCCAGGCTTTGGAACATATGCCTTCTTCCCGTCATGTGTCGCGAGCAGCCAGAGTCCAGGTACCATGACTGGTGTTTCTGACTTGCTGCTAAAGATATCTGCAACATGTATTATTTTATCCTTAGGTACCCAGATTTTCTTGGGTCCTGATTTGTTAGTTTTACCAAAACTCTGGTTGAATTTTGGTTTCACAGAGTACTTACTGCTAGTGTATTTAATATCATGTGTGTGACCATACACAAAATGTGAATTTAGAGGAGTGTGTTTAATGGTTAAGTCCATGACATTCTTTGGTGTAAGAACCTTACCTTGGTATCCTATTCCTTTCCTGCCGTTTCTGCTAAGTCCATAGATCATTGAAGCCATTTTGCTTCTATCTATGCTTTTAGCAAGGAACTTCTGGAAACTGTGATCATACTCCTTGATGATCTCATCAGCGTTGCTGGGAGTTTCTGAAATTGGTTCCTTCTGAGAGTTTTGTAAAGTGTTTTCTAATTTTGAAATCTTATTTCTCAGCTCAGAATTCTCCAATTTGAGACTCTCAGTCTTATTAGAGTTAGATTCAAGATTCCTTTTCAGGTCTCTGAATTTAACTCTAATTTGCTGATACCTTTCCAGAATCTCATTAAGGCTTTCAGCAAGTTCAGCCTTGGTAAAATTAACAGCAAAGTTAGGAAATACCTCTTCAGTGTCTGATTCAGAGTCTGATTTAGAAGCTTCACTATCTTCTGAAATGTTAGCCATGAGAGCTATGTTTGCCCTCTCATCATCTGATTCTGAGTCAGCTTCAGACGAGTCAGAGTCATCCCATGTATCCATGAGACTTTTCTTCTTTTCTCTTCCAAACTTCTTTTTGGGCTTTTCCCTCTGAAGCTTTGGGCAGTCACTCTTGTAGTGTCCTTGCTCATTGCACTCATAGCAGATGATGTCCTTGGTGTTTGGCTTTTTGCTACTTGAGGAGCCTTCAGATCTTCTGTATCTAGAGGAGGAATTTGTCCTTCTGTATCTGGAAGAGGACTCATTCTGATCAGATCTTCTGGGATTCCTGAACTTCCTTTGTCTTTGCTTCCACAGTTGATTTACTCTTCTGGAGAGGAGGGAGAGTTCGTCTTCTTCTGATGAGGATCCATCAGATGTTTCTTCAACTGCCTGCAAAACTTTAGACTCAGATTTTTTGTTAGATTTTAATGCTAAAGGCTTACCTTGCTTCTGAGGCTCGTTAGCTTCTAGCTCTATCTCATGACTTCTGAGGGAGCTGATAAGTTCCTCCAGAGTGATTTTGTTGAGATCTTTTGCTAGCTTCAGAGCTGTAACCATTGGTCTCCACTGCTTGGGTAAACTTCTGATGATTTTCTTGACATGGTCAGCAGTAGAGTATCCTTTGTCCAGAACCTTGAGACCAGCTACCAGAATCTGGAATCTTGAGAACATTGTTTCAATGGATTCAGATTCTTCCATTTTGAACGCCTCATACTTCTGAATGAGCGCCAGAGCTTTAGTTTCTTTGACCTGAACGTTACCCTCATGCGTCATTCTGAGTGAGTCAAAAATGTTCTTTGCTGTGTCTCTGTTGGAGATCTTTTCATATTCAGTATAGGAGATGGCGCTGAGAAGGATGGTTCTGACCTTGTGGTGATTCTTGAATTCACGCTTTTGTTGGTCAGACATTATTTTTCTATCAATCTTCTGACCGCTTGCATTCACAGGGTGCGTGTATCCATCTGTCACCATATCCCACAGATCAGCATCATGTGCCAGAAAGAAGCTTTCAATTCTGTCTTTCCAGTAATCAAAGTTTTCTCCATCAAAGACTAGAGGTTTGCCGCTGAATCTGTCTCTGTCCTCATGGTTGTCATTGCTGGTGTGAGAATAGTTTCCTGCCATTGTGTTTTTCTGACGCTGGATCTTATACTGACACGGTTAAGTGTTTTAGCTCAGAACCAAGCGCTCTGATGCCAATTGAAGAAGTGAAAAACACAAGAAGGGGGGGTTGAATTGTAAAACTGAAAATCAATGCAATGAACAAGATATTTTTATCCTGGTTCGTTTGATCTCAAACTACTCCAGTCCACCCGTCAAGGTGATTTCGCCTCTCTCCAACGAGGTCTTAATCCACTATATTCAACTGAATATTACAAACTGCTTTAACAATTGCTAAAGCCTTCTTGATGCAAACCACAACCCGGTTTGTCAAGGAAACACTTTCTTACAAAGAAGATAAATCTAGGTGTGAATGTTTTCTACAAAACTGTATCACAACTGTGATGTATACACAACTTAAGCTTATGAAACTAGATTGCTAAACAATGATTGAGTAAGGAGATATGTAGCGTTTAGCAAACTGAGAGAAGGAAGATTATGATTAGCTTTTAGGCGTGTAAAATGTTGGAGAGCATTAGCCAATTCAATCTTCATAGTCTTGTTTATATAGCACTGAGATTGTTGAACATTGGAGCAATATTCTTGATTCAATGCTAATAACAAACTTTCCTTATTGAGCAGATCTTGTCTGGAATGAGGCCATTGGTAATAATTTGCTTTCAATGCACAATACCGTTGCTACTTTAATGCAAGTTATGGCTTGACTCATTCTGACTATGCTTAACTGCTGATGAACTGTTGTTTTATTTATCAGAGTGTTGAGCGCAGTTCTGTTCATCAAGCTTCAGCATACACGTGAGTTGATCTTCTGATTCTGGTATTCTGATAACGCAACTTCTGATGCTGATGTCAAGAACCAAATTTCTGATGCTGATTAGGTGTGATCTTGCTTATACCTATCAGAGTTTCTGCAAATCAGAACGTAATATTTTTAGGTAGCAAATAGTTCATACATGAATCATATAAATAATATATCTTTTCATTTTGTTATCATCAAAACTTAAACATAGGGTAGTAGATTCAAACTTTGTTCTAACACAGGTTATTACTGGTCTACCATGGAAGCAAATTGCTATCAGCACTCTCGAACTTGTCATAAGTGTCAGATCTATGCTGACAAATTGCATGTACCTCCAGTCCCTCTAAATATCCCGACTGCTCCTTGGCCATTCGCGATGCGGGGCATTGATATGATTGGAGAAATCAAGCCCATAGCCTCTAATGGACACCACTTCATCTTGGTGGCCATTTACTATTTCACGAAGTGGGTTGAGGCGGCTTCTTTCGCTTCTGTTACCAAGAATGTTGTCGCCTAGTTCATCAAACAAAATCTTATCTATCGTTACGGTATCCCGGAGAGGATCATTACAGACAATGGTACGAATGTCAACAATACTATGATCACCACACTGTGCGTGCAATTCAAGATCCAACACCATAATTCTTCTCCTTACTGGCCAAAGATGAATGGTGTTGTCGAAGCCGCAAATAAGAATATTAAGAAGATCATACAGAAAATGACAGTAACCTGCAAGGACTGGCATGAGATGCTACGATTCGCTCTCCAAGGTTACCGTACCATGGCACGCACATCAACTGGGGCAACACCTTACTCTCTGGTATATGGTATGGAGGTTGTCTTGCCTATTGAGGTCCAAATCCCTTCTCTGAGAATCATGAATGATGCAGGGTTGAATGAAGACAATTGGATCCAAACTCGACTTGATCAACTGAACTTGATTTATGAGAAAAGGCTTACTACTGTCTGTCATGGTCAAATATATCAAAAACAGATGATCAAGGCTTTCAACAAAAATTTCAGACACCAAGTGTATCAAGTCGGGGATTTGGTGATCAAGCGCATCATACTGCTGCAAGGTGATCCAAGGGGAAAATAGACTCCTACATATGAAGGACCGTTTGTTATCAAAAGCATATTCTCTGGTGGAGCAATGATCTTAACCACTATGGACGGTGATGACCTGCCGCACCCTGTAAACACATACATAGTCAAAAGATACTACACATAAGAGACCCGCTAGGTTGACACACCTAGGAAAAATAAGAGAATCCCGGAAAACCAAAAAGGTTCGAGAAAAAATTAGGGATAAAACAAAAAAAATCTGTACACCCGGCAAGTTGAAAACCTAAAAGGATGACTTGGGCAAAAAAGGGTATCCCGGTGGACTGAAAACCTGAAAGGGCCATCCAGGCAAAAGTTAGGGATTTAAAGCGTATGACTATGTCCGATTGGATCACCTTACAAACAAACTTTGGCTTCGACTTACAAAATTAACGGTTCTGATCAATCCAATCAACTTCCGACAAGGCAACAAGTGGACAAGACGCTCAGAGATACGAAGGCTATAGCAGAATGGGAACCCCATGGGATTATTGCACATAACTATCTTTTCTTTGTATCAAATTTTCATTTTTTACGATGACATTCCCTTATTAGAATGTTCGTCTCATTGTACAAAATACTTATTCAAGTTAATACAAAGATACCCCTTTGAAAGTGAAAAACTATCTGTTTTTTCTTTATTCCTTTGTTTTGTTTACAAAAACGTCCAATGATTTATTTTTGAAATGCATTTGAATGTAACTACTATTTACAAATGAACAAAAATAGAAAGACAATCACTAATGGCTTTAAGAAATAGGATAATATCTTTAGAATATTCCATAAAATACCCCACAGTGTGAAGCTTGATGATGCCGAGCTCTCTCATATCCCCGGCAGAACAATACTTCCAGTTATCACTCCCGAGTAGAAGTCGCCCAATTTCTCAGGATTCCCCAACAGGATTTCACTAGGAATACAAGGTATTTCCCTTACAACAGAGTTTATTTCTATACCAAATTGAAGCTCATCAACTCATCAACACTTTAAAGCATGAAGACTTACACTCTACTTCCCCAACAGAAGTCAAGGATTTATTTTCCCTAATCCAACAATATTACAGCAGCATAACTTACATGCCCATACATCACATCCATACGTCATAAAATTAACAACACGAATTCAGACAACATAATCTCGTTCATTTTTATTGATAACATCATTGTATAATGCATTTCATACATCATGACATTGCATACAACTAATCTTTCATCTCTTCAGGAAAGATCAGTCAGCAGATGACTATCCTCAACGATTTACAAAAGGGTCATAGATTAATACCTGAAATAAGCCAGGATAATTATCTACACGACTATCTCAGCTTTCAGATACAGTTCAGATACACTCTAGATGCGGATGCCATTCTGATACTCATTCAAATTCAGCTCTCAGATACAATTCAGATACGCTCTAGATACGAATGCCATTCTGATACTCATTCAGATTCAACTTTCAGATACAATTCAGATATGCTCCAGATACAGATGCCATTCTGATACTCATTCAAATTCAGCTTTCAAATACAGTTAAGATACGCCCCAGATACGGATGTCATTCTGATACTCATTCAGATTCAGCTTTTAGATACAGTTCAGATACACTCCAGACACAGATGTCGTTCTGATATTCATTCAGATTCAGCTTTCAGATACAGTTCAGATACGCTCCAGATACGGATTTCATTCTGATACTCATTCATATTCAGCTTTCATATATAGTTCAGATACACTCCAGACACGGATGGCATTCTTATACTCATTTAGATTCAGCTTTCAAATACAGTTCAGATACGCTCCATACACATATGCTGTTCTGATACTCATTCGGACTCAGCTTTCAGATACAGTTCAACAATCATTTTGGATGACATCTACAAGCCCATCTCCAACAACTTTCAATCACCTCTTTGAATGGCATCTTTAATCCCATTACCTACGCCATCAACAACCACATCCTCGAGTGCAAATTTCTGGGCACTCTAGTGTTCAATCATCTTCCACCTTCAAGTCACAAATGGCAAATCCTATAATCTAACTCTTCAGGTTTAAGAAGATTGAACTAGGGCAGCTGTTGTACCCCAAAATTTTCCCTCTCACTTATCAAATATTTTCTCACAAAGATCACTCTTGGTTCAAGACTGCACTAGGGTTGATCAACTCAAGACACCTCCTTAAGCACTGATGACTAAAATTAGGGTTTGAAATTGCACAAGGATAATTGAACTTTCAATGCCTCATATGACTTTAATGGATCATTATGGACCCCCAATATTACTCATGTCAAGTTTCAAGCCTTGGATCACACTTTTGCTCAGTCAATTGAGTAGTTGACCTAAAAGTCAACTATATTGGGTAAAAATTCAACTGTGGCCAATTTACAGTAAAACTTCATAATTTTTAATCCATATCAACATTATAAACTCACATGTCTCATTTGATCAAGTTTGGACCCCAATTCCTCAAGAAACTTGATCAAATCATCAAAAGGGCAAAATGGTCAAAATTAGGGTTTTCACTGAGGAAAGGCAATTTCGGATTTTTGACCTAGAAAATGGTTAAATGTTTTGAGGCATGATATCAAGAGTTCAATTTCATCATTTTGACCTAATGGCATGACCCAAAACATTGCTCAAGATCAATTGGATTGATAGTTGATTTTCAGTCAACTGATCAAAAGTCAACTGTATACTGAAAAGTCAAACTTTGACTTTTTGGTCAAAATCAAGTGTCAAGGAGCACAATTCATCAAAACATGTCAAAATATGAAACTTATTCATCAAGAAAAAAAAAGTCAAGATTTCATTTTGAAAAGTCAAAGTTTTCTAACTTAGAAATTTTTCGAAGTGTTTAAAACTTCATGTTTTTTCATAACTTTGAGAAAAAATTTCACCATGATGCAAGATGATTCAAAATAAACTTTCAACATGAAAGTTTTGGATATCCATGAGATATACAACATTTATTTACACAACTTCTTCTAAAAGTGCTTGGATCTCAAGTTATTAATTCATAAAGTCATGGTCTTGAAATTAAACACTTAGTGAAATTTTGCCCTAGTTTAGGCAGGATTTTGACCTAACTTCATGGCACTTTTTCATATAGTTCCAAGGGGAATTTTCAAAAGTGATTCAAATGGGGGATTTTATAGTATATTACAAGCTTTCCAAAATGTCCAAGAACTCCTTGAGATCATTCTTGAGCAGGGAGAATCGAAGAGAGGAAGTTAGGGTTTCAAACTAAAATTATAGGTCATTTTCATGATGAACAAAAATGAAATTTCAATGTTATGATGCATAATATTGCTTTGCAGGCCTTCTAACTTGTGTATCTATCCATCATTAATGGATTACACAAACTTTTGAGCTTTAATCCAAGTGGTTTAAGCTTTATCCAATCCACATTTCCATTAATGGCACAAAGTGAACACCTCCATTTTAGAAAAGCAAGCTTTATGTGAAAAGTCAATTCTTGAGCCTCTAACTTGTTCCCTCTGATCACACTCCATCTGCAAAGTCAGAAGAAAGTGTGTTTAAAGCATAACCACTCTAACTTAGCCAGTACACAAAGCATTGGAACTTGATTTCTCAAAAAAATCACATGTTGAGCTTAAACATGTGATTTTGAATTCTGATGAGATACAAGTCTCCATACTTGTTGCTTATAAATAGAGGCACTATTTGTGAGCTAATGGACGAGCTTAAGCACCCTGAAATAAACCAAAACTCTCTCAAATCAGAAATTGTCCAAAAACTCCATTGTTGCACAGTTGCTGACTTTGAACATCAAACACATATTTCCCTCATGCATTTCTTAGCCTTTTAGTTTCTAAAGCTTCATTACATCAATTGTAACCTATCCCTATCCCTGTTTCATTACTTTAACATCATTTACCATATCCTCCATAACAAAAAATAGAGCATTGCACATTGACTTCTCCAAGTCATTCCAGCCATCCATTGCTCAAGCAAACCATTGCATTAGCTTCCCGGGAACTTGAGGAAGCTAACCTGATCATTGCAGCACCTTGAATCAAGCTCATTTGCATTTCAAGATTTCCAGTTTTAAGGTATTTTTCTTGAACTTCTATCTCATTACTTAGGCATTGTTAGGCTTATTGTGAAGATAAAATGTAGACATCATTGCCATAAAGTTGTACATGTCCATAGATTTATATTGATTGAGCTAGGAGAATTTTAGGATTGAATCTCTGAAAATAGTTAGGTCATAATTTGGTACCATTCAAAATTCATGCTCATTTTTTAGAATTAGTTTAAGATGTTTACATTTCTGGAACCGTGAACAAATTTGCCACAAGTTTCATGTTGACATTTTTGCAAATGGATGAGAAATGAACAACATGCAGGGCTTCTGGCTGGAGGTTGAAGATGAAGTATTTTTAGGACAAGGTTTATGTTATATATTTATGGTTTGACATAAGTTAACGGATGTATCACCACTCCAGTGGTTAAAGCGCACACTTGTCACTATGAGGTCCTGGGTTCAAGCCCTAGCGTGACCTTTTTACATTTTTTGACATTTTCTTGTTTTTTTGCAGCGCTTGGGCCAGTAGTTTGAGCCTGACTTTTTTTTCTTACCATACTCCTTGTTTCACTTATTAACCCCCTCTGACTTTATTTTTATTTTTATTTTATATTTACTTTTTTTATCTTTTATTTATATTATCATTAATATTATTATTATTATTATTATTATTATTATTATTATTATTATTATTATTATTATTATTATTATTATTATTATTTTCATGAATCATAAAAAATCCAAAATATTTATATTTTATTTATTTATTTATTTTAGTTTATTTTTCTTTACAAAAATAAAAGAACAAAAACATTTTCTCAAAATAATTCCTTTTTTAATAATACTTAGATGATTTAATTTTAAATATCATTATATTATCTTTCTTGTAAATTAAAATCCATTTAGAGTTTAGGACTTTTTTATTTAATTATTTTTATTTATTAAATTCACCAAAATCCTAAAAAATCCTTTTTAAACTTAATTTATTTCTTATTTAGTTTAAATTAAATTTTGTTTATTTTTAACTAATCATGTTCTTAATTAGGTCAAGACCAAAAACCTTTTCATAAAAAACAAACAAAAATCATGTTTCTTTACATTTACATTCTTGCATTTTTATCTTTATTTTTGTACATTTATTCAAAATTCAATATGGTTGTATTATTTATTTAGGTTTAAATTCTTGCAATATTTAGTTTAAATTAAATTTTGTTTATTTTTAACTAATCATGTTCTTAATTAGGTCAAGACCAAAAACCTTTTCATAAAAAACAAACAAAAATCATGTTTCTTTACATTTACATTCTTGCATTTTTATCTTTATTTTTGTACATTTATTCAAAATTCAATATGGTTGTATTATTTATTTAGGTTTAAATTCTTGCAATATTACCCATTTGTAATTTGTACACCCCCTCCCTTAAGTATTGTAATAGCGTAGTAATTTCAAATTTCGCAATTTATCGCTTTATATACAAATGCTAGTAATTAGGGTTTTATATGGAAAGACTAAAACCAATCATTAGAAAACCATAATCAAAGACAAATCAAGCATGTAAATCAATACACTTGCACACAAACACCCCCTAGGGTAAATCCACTTGGTTGCCTTACAAAAATAGCCATATTATGTATGCGAGGTATCTTAGTAAAGACAAGCAAAATACAAGATCATAGTCCCTCGATGGAGCTATCTATGTTGCCTTTCAAAATTATCTTAGTCCCTAAAGAAAAATGCTAAGATATCTTGCAACATTGCTAATCATGGTTATACGATGACCCTTGCCCGTCCCTTTTATATCCAAAGATAGGGTTACTTACCAAATCAATAGTAATATAACAATGTCAAAGAAAAAAAGGAAATGAACATGAAAGACTTTTGAGTAGGTAGAATGTTCCTAGTTACTTGCTCCATTTCAAAACAAAAACATCCTTGCTATTTTTAAAACAAACACCAACACTTCCAAAACATCTTTCAAAACTTGAAAACATTTTCAAAATATCAACACCTTTGTATACATTCTTACGAACGAGAATCATTACAAAGTTTGCCTAGACAAAGGCCTCTTTACAAAATACTCTCAAAAACCACACAAAGCACATTTTCAAACAAAAGCAAGTGATCTAGCAAGTAACTAAGAGCCCATGGAAAACCATGGATGAAAAGGGTGCTAATACATTCCCTTTTCATAATCTACCCCCCGAACTCAAATAATAATCTCAAAGGTCTTTACTGTGCTTTTTCACCTTTCCTTTTGGATAAAAGAAAATCCGGTGGCGACTCTTTCTAACGGCAACATTTGCGATCAAACGCAAAATACCCAAGTCAGTTCTCCCACCGTATCACACCATGCTTTAACAAACATCTTACATCCATACATCATTTACAAATATCATAGCATATGCATACGACACGTATATAATACACTCTCATTTACTTTGAATACATCATTACACAGTGCATCACATACATTATGACATTTCATATAGCTAACTCTTTATCTTTTCAGGTAAAAATCTACAAACAGACATATATCATCAACAATTCTCAAACAGGTTGCAAATTAATTTCCGAAACAAGACGAGGCAACTGTATGTATGACCAGGTCCAAGATTAATTCCAGAAACAAGATGGAGCAACTATCTGTATGACCAAGAGATATAAATTCCTGAAACATGACGGGTTCGCCAACATAAAGTAGGTTGAAGATTAACTCCCGAAACAGGACGGGGAAAATATCTATACAATCGAGCAAAGATTAAATCCTGAAACAGGACAGGGAAAATATCTTTCTATCTTTATGACCCGGTGAAGATCAATTCCTAAAACAGGACGGGGTGACTATCTTTATCACCGGGTGGTATGAAATCCCGAAATAAGACAAGTTTATCAGCAAAAATAGATTGTAGATAAATTCCCGAAACAGGATGGGGCGACTATCTACATGACAAACACCTCCCTTCAGAGACTAAATTCTGAAAAGCATCTTCCTTAGAGGTTTATTCCGACAAGCACATTTCCTTCAGAGACTAAATTTGATAGGCAGCTACTCAAACACCTTCCCTAGAGGTTTATTCTGGAAAGCCCTCTTCAAATACAGTCAAAGCATAGACTCATTCTAATACCCTTAATCAATAGTTATCTCAGATGGCATTTATAAGCCCATCTGTGATGAAAATTTGTCACCTCTCTGAATGGCATCTTTAGGCCCATTCAAGCAATATCATCAACCAACAGTGTTACCTCCTGCACAAGTGAGTGCAAATTTCTAGGCACTTAAGTGTTCAATCATCTTATACCTTTAAATCACGAATGGAAAACATACCAATATAAATCCTAAGGTTTAAGAAGATTGAACAGGGGAAGATGTTGTACCCGGAAATTTTCCCGCCCATTTTTATTCAAGATATTCTCTTAGGGTTCTCAAATGCTCAAGGTGGCTCAAGAGTTTATCAGACAAATTCTCCTCCTAAGCAATAGACTTACAACTAGGGTTTCATCTTTTACAAATAAATTTGGGTTTTTAATGCCCCAAGTTGTTTTCTTGGTTCCTTATATGTCTCCAAGAATGCTCATACCAAGTTTCACGCCCTACATCACAAGTTTTCTCAATCAATTGCTTAAATGATTGAAAATCAACTGCATTGGGTAAAAAGTCAATTATGGTCAACATACAGTCAAACTTCAAGATTTTTTATAAACATCATCCTTTTTAAGTGATGTTCATCATTTGATCAAAGTTTGATCATGATTCCTCAAGAAAATCCCTTAAATCATTAAAAGTCAAATTTTCCAATTTAGGGTTTCCTTAAGGAGAAGTCAACTGAACTTTGACGAGGCATAACTTTCACATGCTTCATCAACTTTTCCCCAACCAAGGCTCATTTTAAAGGAAATTAAATTCTCTACAACATTAGCCTTGTGAGCTCAAGTCCAAAAAATGTTTCATTTGAGAGATATGAGCCAATACATTATAGGTCATTTCAAAAGTCAACAAAAAGATACTTTTTGTCAAGGCAACTTACATCAAGATAAATCTCCAAATGCAAAAATGATCAAAAGCAATATTGTAGAGGACATCTTGAGATTTCCAAAAACTCTAAGATCACCTTCAAAATATGCAAATTGAGAGAGTTATGACCAGTGCAAGTTGGGAAATTTTGAGCAAATGTATGAAGTTCAAATTAAGCAAGATTGATATTTTGGCTATTGAGCCATGCTTTAAGAGTCCAAATGTGTATTATACTCCTTATACACATAAGAACTCATTCATACACCCTTGAATTATTTTCATTTTAATTATTTTATATTATTTTATATTTATTCATGAATAATGTAAAATAAATAAGATAAAATCATGTCTTCTTACACAAGACCCAAGTCCACATGTCTTTGCCCTAAATTCCATACTATATATTCCCTCATTCATTCTCATATAACACACGGAAAAAAAACCTTGCCCCAAAAGCTATCAAAAATATCAAAATTTCAAGAACCCTAAAATATTTAAAACCCTTATTACATTTCCTTTCACCATAAACTTGCGATCCCCATCAACTCCATTCACACCCATGGTAAGATTGGATCGTTTACAACGATGTCCAAAAAACACTTATGCATGCATCACGATTTCATCCTTGTTTGAATTCTGTATTTTTTTGTTTTACTGCATTATAATGGTTACTAATGCTTGCTATGTGCTCATGAGATCCAACAATGCAGAATAGAACAATTATGGAGGTCCCATGCATACTAAATCACAAAGACCCATGTTTGCACTGATCCGGCTTATTTGCTTCATAGCTCAAAAACCATGGGTTCTTAGACCAAAATAACCTTACCATTGGATTCACATCCCTCGAATTAGGTGGGGTAGGAGGTTTTTGATTACTGATCTTTCTTATTCTGCAGGTTGAACAAAAGAGGGAAACCATGGAAAACGACCGGAGCTAGGGCTCTGGCTCCTCCCCGGTCAATACATTCTTATTTATATTATATATTAATTGTTTCAGTTATCTAAACAAATGTATTGTCTCCCCAGCGGTAGAAGCATGCGCAATAAAGCATTAGTGTCAAAGGGTCTGGGTTCGATCCAGCCTTTTGCCACTTTGTTTTCTTAATATCTCATATTTTGCAGGTTTCTTACAAAAGGCGTTGGGTGCGTATCCTAACACCAAGGCGCGCTTGGCCTGGTGTTGAGCTTGTTGCTAGAAAGTCTTGAGGGCGTGGGTTCAACACCCACCCCTGACATTTTGCATCATTGTTTATTTTCTAACCCTTTTGCCTTGGTTTTTTCCCAATAAAACCCTAATTATTTAGGTTTAGGTTTTTTTTAATTAAAATCAACCCTAATTAAATTTTTAGGGTTTCTTAATTAAATTAAACTCAACTTAGATTTTAGGTTTTGTTTAATTAACTAACTTTTTTTAATAAATTAAAATCAAAATAGGTTTCTTTAGGTTAATCATCAAACTTTTTTTTGTCAAACAAACATAAAACAATTTTCTATTTTCTTTTCCTTTTTATCGCTTCGCGTACTTTATTATTTTCATATTACTTTTCTGATTATGTAACTGATACAGTTTGTAATAGTATAATTAGGGTTCTAATGTTTTCCCCCCGTTTTTACTATTTTGTACCCCACCTTCCCGAAGCTTTATAATAGCGTATGACACTTTAATTTCTGCCTTTTACTTTTTGCATTTACTGCTTTCCTTATAACTATTTAGTTTCATTAGGTTTGTATGGCAAGACATAAAAACAATCGTAGAAAACCCTAATCAAAGACTAAAAATAACTGAACATGAATCACTCTTCACACACGCACCTCTAGGGTAACCTCACTTGTTGTCTTCGGAAACACAGTCATGTCCCTCGAATGTGTGGATGCTTTAGCAGTGTCCCTCGATTAAAAAAGATCATAGTCCCTTGATGACCCTTCAATGCTGCCTCGGTAAACGATCTTAGTCCCTTACGATAAAATTGCTAAAGCGCCCCTACGAGTTACCTTTATGACTGTACGATGACTCGGGCTTGTCCCTCACACATCTAATGATAGGGCTTCCTACTAACTAATTGTAGGATAACACTATCTAAAGGAAATGAGGAAAATAACACGGAAGATCTTTGAGTAGATAGATAGCTCGTAATCGCTTGCTCACAAATAATTTTTTCACGAACACTTTTTCTTCAAAAATATTTTCAAATAAAAACACTTTGTACGCTTTCTTAACAAATACAAGAATCATTACAAAGTTGTCATACTTAGGAATTTTCAAAATATTTTCAAACACGTACACAAGTCATTTTTAAAAGTGAGCTAGTGATTAAGAGCCCGTAGATAACTACAGATGAAAAAGGTGCTAACACCTTCCGTTTCCATAACCTACCCCCTGAAATCAATAAAATCTCAAAGGTCTTTCCTGTTCTTTTCACTCTTTCCTTATTGCATAAAAGAAAAGTCGGTGGCGAATCTTGCTATCCGCATATTTGCGATAAAACACAAAAGCAAAAGTCAATTCTCCTACCGTATTACAAACACCTTATCATACACAAACCAGTGGACAAGTTAAAGTCTCAAATAGGGAAATAAAATAGATCTTAGAAAAAACGGTCACCATCTCTAGGAAGGATTGGTCCTCCAAACTCCAAGATTCCCTATGGGCTTACAGGACTGCATTTAAAACTCATATAGGGACAACTCCCTTTATAGAAGTGGTGATGCCAATGTCACTTATGATCATCACACTTTGATTGAACCATCCCTTCTATAACTTGATTTAAATACCTTCGAGCTACCGATGTTAAACAAAGCGATGTGTAGGAGGCAACCCACGGATCTTCATTTATTTCTTTGAGTAAAATTTATTTTCCACCAATAAATATCAAACTTGTATGTATTTTCTTTTCAGGGCCACTGCATTCTACTTTAGTCATATTTTATCCACTAACATTATTTTGGGATGAATAAATTTGAAAGGAAGATCGTTTTCAAAAATGATGACCAGAGGAAACACTTGACATCCTTGCCGAGAGAACCATATCACCTACTTAATATATGGATTTTCATACTTTGATCGAGCTAGGATTGGTTGAAAACGTCTGTTATATGTTTAACCATATGAGTTGGGATAGGTTTTCAATAGAAAAACACCCAACCTACAAGAATCTTACATTGGAATTTCTAAGTTCATCCAGTTTTCAACCCAACGATGGGAAATATGGAGGTTTGGCCACATTTAGGTTATTCGTCTAGTAATATCGCCTTACAAGTAAAGAGTTAGCTATATCACTTGCTTTTTATCATAGCACCCAAGCCTTTTCGAAGTACCTGATGATATGTAACTAGAATTAGATTATTTCTGGGGAGAAATCACTGACGAGCTCGAACCAGGTCATGAAAACTTAAGTTGTAACTTCATTCACAACCCTGCAATTAGGTATTTTCACATGTGTAATACGGTGGAAGAACTGACTTGGTAGTTTTGTGTTTTATCACAAATGTTGCGGATAGCAAGAGTTGCCATCGACTTTTCTTTTATCTAATAAAGGAAAGGTGAAAAGAACAGGAAAGACCTTTGATAGATTTTGAGTTCGGGGGGGGGGGGGGGGGGGTAGGTTATGAAAAGGGAAGGTGTTAGCACCATTTTAATCCGTAGTTATCTACGGGCTCTTAATTGCTATCTCACTAGAAAGACTTTGTGTTTGTATATGTTTGAAAATATTTTTAAAATACCTAAGTGCGGAAATTTTGTAATGATTCTCGTATCGTAGAGAATGTATACAAAATGGTTGTTTTGAAAATATTTGTCAAGAAATGTTGTTTTGTGAAGAGATGTTTGGAAGTGCCAATGTAAGGCAATTTTCTTTATAATAACCCTTGTATCAGTCCTCAAGAGTATTTATAAAGCATTTTGAAAGTAATTGTTTTAAAAGTGTGAGGTGTGATGATTGCATAGTTTGTGAGCAAACAATTACGAGTGATCTACCTACTCAAAAAAGTCTTTGTTCTTTTCCTCCTCCTTTAGATAGTGTTATCCTACCATTAGTTAGTAGGACACCCTAATCATTGGATGTGAGAGACATGCGTGGTGTTGTACCCCAAAATTTGCCCTCCCATTTTTCATAGAAGACACAACCCTAGGGTTTCTCGGATATTCAAGATTGGCTCAGAAATCGATCAGACAGATTCTCTTCTGTGGTAGTAAACCAGCAGTTAGTTTTTTTTTTTGCAATTCTCAAAAGAAAATGAATTTTCAAAGATCCAATTGGCCTTCATAGGTCTTCATGCTTCCTCAAGGTAGTATTTCTGATTTCTTCAAGCTACAAGATTTTGAGACAATTATGTCTGTTCATGGTCACATGTGATGTCGCTCACGGGTTTATCTTTAAAGAATCAGAAGAAATTTGAGTTTGGAAAACTTTAAAATTATCAAATCATCGCAAGGCATTTGATTGATTTTGAATTTTCTTAAAACATAGTTTACTGAAAAAGATAATGTTTGTTCTCAGAGCATGATTTGTTTGGGACAAGAGATGGAGGTTAAGACTGTCATTTAGGACAATCATGATTGTGGGATCCAGGTTGACCAGATGATTTACGTCCTTAAAAATTTTGTTTGGTTAGGAAATGGAATATACAGTGCGTGCTCGTTTGAAATAGTTACAAAGTTATTGGGATTACTTGCAATTTAAGTTACCAGACTGGAACATTTTATTTCAAATATCTTGATTGGGAATTTCGAAAATCAATTAGGATTCGAAGAGAAATTACAAGTTGTTGTTGATAAAGGATTTCAAGTGACACCAGAATACTTCATGTTACAACTCAAGATTTTCTCCAATTTCAAACATTGTTACAAAACAATTTATTCTTTTAAATACTTTATGTTTTACAACTTATTGTATTTAAAGATGAATTGGTACAACTATTGGATACAATACAAGAATGATTTTTCTAAATTTACAAAGAAAATCCAAATGATTGATTGGCCTAGGAGAATTAATCTATGTCTAAGTGTGTTTGAAAGTTGAAGTCGTATCAAATTCTTTTCTTTATCTCCAAGACTTTCATGCTTGCCACAGATTTCCTACATTCCTTGCTTTGTCATCTCCATTTTTACTCACATGAAGACAAGAGAAAGAAAACATGATTAGTGCAAATTATATGGGCATGAACAAGAAATTTTCCAAAAAAAAAGTATTCATCATTAAGGTTTGCAATGTGGAATCAGAATGCCATTTTATTTCATCACCACCTATTTCCCCTAGTTGCAAATCACAAGAAGGTTACCCTTCTTGGTTCACAAAAAGAAAGAAGAAAAGAAATGCCACAAACTGTCCAAACAACATCACAAACAACAGCGCAAACTAAACAACAAACAACATCACAACTGGACAAATAACAACAACATCAACAAAAGCTAAAACAGGCAGCAGTGCAGCAGTATGGCAAGTATGGCAAATAAGCAAATAGATAAATCAAACAAAATAGAAAAGCTTGCTAAAGAAGTCATCATTTTCCAACTGCAAACCTTTCAGAATTAGAAAAAAGGCAAAAGAGAAATTTTCTTTTTTATTGTCATTGAGAGAGAAGAGAGGAAAGAAGTCACCTAGGCTATTGGAATTGCCCAAAATGCACATTCTGCAAAAGCCTTGCTACAAAAGAGGAGCTGCTGCAAACCCAAGAATCATCAAAATTGCTAAAAAACAAAACCTGTTGTAAGCAAAACCTGCTGTAAGCAAAACCTGTTGTAGAGACCAAAGGCCAAGAGGCCACAACAATTTTTGAAAGGGTCAATATAACAGAAGCAAGGCAATAGAAAAAAGAACACACAAGTCTCAAACTGAAAAGAGAGTTACAAATCTCAAACACAAAAACCTGTCAACCATCCAAGAAAAATCTCAAACACAAAAACCATATGTAAGCCTCAAACATCCCATCACTGAACCAAGCTTCAAACTCACAAAACCAAAAAACAAAGTCTCAAAAATCTGAAACCTGCAACAAGCTTCACAAACTCAAAATCAGAAAACATCATCAAACCAAAAACCTGTAATAAGCATAAAACCCAAACAGCAAACCAGTAACATATCCAAGAAAAATTCCAAACTGTTAACCATCAAACAAATCCAAAACCAAAACACAGTAGCCAAGCTTTAACAATAAAAACCAGTTAACCATCAACAATGCCTCAAAAAGTCTCAGACCTGTAACAAGCTTCACGACAACAACCAGCAATCATCCTCAAACACAAAACCAACAACATAACTATCACAAAAATCCCAAAAAACAAGAAGAACAAAACCAACAACATAACTATCACAAAAATCCCAAAACCAGAAGAACAATAACCAGCATCACCATCATTCAAAGAAAACAGAAGAGATTACTGACAAACCAGTGAAACCATCTCTCCCCCTCGTGAAACTTCTGCCACCATTGGAACACCGTCCTCAGTCTCGCCTTCCCTTTCTATTTCGCAAGAGGAAAATTGTAAAGCTCCAATAGGTATGAATCCTTCCTCCCAAATCTTCTGGAAGCATATAATTTATGCATTTAAGATAGCAAAGGTCTGATTAACAAAAAACACAACATAGTTAGAAAAAATTAACGAAATTTGTAAACTTTGAAAAGAACAGAAATCTTACCCCTTCAAGAAAATCGCTAGAGCTTGACTAGGGAGACGAAACGGTTGTGTTCCGGCAACAGAGAGTTATGGGGGAGGTCAAGGATGAATCAATTTCGGGTCTCTTAGGTTTAAGACCAAATTCAACACTTAGGGTTTCAAAAATGCAAATCATGGTGATACAAAGAGGCAAAGAGCGATTTGTTCGCGAAATTAGACAGGGACGGGTAGTGAAGATGTTTGGAGGGTTTCAACAAACGTAAGAGATGATTAAAGCTGAACAAAGATGAATGAAGAAGATGAGCTAGCGGCGCCACATGAGTGACAAGGGTTCCAAACCCTAATTTTCTTATTATCTCCTAATCATTGGATAAGTTTGGTTTAAGAAAACTGGATTTTGTTTTGCTAACAAGCGTTTGGATAGCCCAGCGAAATCCTTAAGCCCATTCTCGTATTGATGGCCACACCCCCCTTTGGCTTGTTTTTATTACAACAAATAAACACTTTTTTTTCTTTTGGGCCTCATCCCTAAATCCAACATAAGCCCATGCGTTTTTTTTTAAATTTGTTTTCTTCTTATATATTTTTTTGTTATGCAAAACACTATTAAAACTTAAAATATATATTTTTTAATTAATTTGATTTAGGTTTTGTGAATAAATTTTTATCATTTTCTTTCTTTAATAAATTTTGTTTTAGATTTAATTTACACATAATAAAACACCAAAAAGATGATAATTTAGTTTGTTTTCTTTCTTTAGATTTTACTTAAGTTATTGAAATACAAAAATAAAGAATATAATTTAATCAATTATTTTATTTTCTAGAATAGGTTTTACTTTTCTCTTTTCAAGTAAATACTTAACATTTCATTTCCATATTTTGTTGATTTTATCTCATAGATTATTATAGGTTTAATAAATCGCACAAAATTTGATTTGGTTGTATTGTTTGGACCTTCCTATCTCATTTGATTCATCCCCATTTGTAAAAATTGTACCCCCATTCCCGAATATTTTGTAATAGCGTAGAATTTCAATTCCCGCAATTTACTGTTTTCCTTATACTGTATAGTAACTAGGCGTGTATGGTAAGATTCAAAAATCAATCGCTAGATAACCTAATCAAAGAATAAAATAACTTGAAACCAACACACTTTTTCACACGCGTACCTCTAGGGTAACCTTGCTCGTTGCCTCGGAAATACAATCATGCCCTTCAAATATGGGATGCTTTAGCGATGACCCTTCGATAAAAAAGATCGTAGTCCCATGATGACCCTCGATGTTGCCTTCGATAAAACGATCTCGTCCCTTACAAAAATTGCTAAAGCGCCTCATAAGTTGCTTTCGATGATTATGAAATTGACCCACGCCTACCCCTTCACATCCAACGGTGGGGCTTCTTATTAAATCAATAGTAAGATAGCACCATTAAAAGGAGGAAGAAAAGAACAATTTAAGACCTTTCGAGTAGATAGATTCGCTCTTAGTTACTCGCTTGCTCATGATAAAAACTTTTACACCTACACTCCCATTTCAAAACATTTTCAAAAAGACAAAACGTTTTATATACGTTCTTACAGAGATGAGAACCATTGCAAAACATCTTTTCAAAACACTTTCCAAAACATTATTCACAAACACATCTTTTAACCACTTTTCGAAACAAAAATTTGTACGCATTCTTATAGAGACGAGAACAATTACAAAGATATTTTTTCAAAATATTTTCAAAGCCCACACCACAAGCACACTGTCAAATGAAAGCAAGTGATCTAAACGAGTAACTAAGAGCCCATGGAAAACCATGGATGAAAAGAGTGCTAATACCTTCCCTTTTCATAATCTACCCCCCGAACCCGAGAAATAATCTCAAAAGGTCTTTCCTGTGCTTTTTTACCTTTCCTTTTGGATAAAAGAAAAGTCGGTAGCGACTCTTGCTATCCGCACAAATGCGATCGAAATGTAAAAAATTAAAGTCATTTCTCCCACCGCATCACATGTGGGTTATCGTACAGTCATAGAAGGCAACTTGTAAGATGCATTAGCAATTGTTTGTAAGGGACTAAGATTGTTTACCGAAGGAAACATCGAAAGGTCATCGAGGGACTACGATCTTTTGATAGAGGGTTTTTTCTAAAGCATCTCACGTTCTAGGGACATGACTGTTTTTTATCAGAGGCAACAAGCGAGGTTACCTTAGAGGTGCGTGTGCAAAGTTTTTTTGATTCAATTATTTTATCTTGAATTTATGGTTGTGTAACACGGTGGGAGAACTGCCTTGGTTGTTTTGCGTTTGATCGCAAATGTTTTGGTTAGCAAGAGTCGCCACCGACTTTTCTTTTATCCAAAAGGTAAAGCTGAAAAGAACAGGAAAGACCTTTGAGATTTTTTCTTGAGTTCGGGGGGTAGATTATGAAAATGGAAGGTATTAGCACCCTTTTCATCTGTAGTTATCTACGGGCTCTTAGTTGCTTGCTAGATCACTTGCTTTCGTTTGAAAATGTGTTTTGTGTGGTTTTTTGAAATTATTTTGAAAATGGGCGCCATCGTTTAGGCAAATTTTGTAATGATTCTCGTTCGTAAGAATGTATACAAAAGTGTTGATCTTTTAAAAATGTTTTCAAGTTTGAAAGGTGTTTTGAAAGTGTTGGTGTTTGTTTTTGAAAATAGCAAGGATGTTTTGGTTTTTAAATTGAGAAAACAACTAGGAACAATCTACCTACTCAAAAGTCTTTCATGTTTATTTCCTCTTTCCTTTGACATTGTTATCTTACCATTGATTTGGTAAATAACCCTATCTTTGGATGTAAAAATGGGCATGCAAGGGTCATCGTATAGCATTGATTAGCAATGTTGTAAGATATCTTAGCATTCTCTTTAAGGGACTAAGATCATTTTTGAAAGGAAAATTTGATAGCGTCATCGAGGGACTATGATCTTGTATTTTGTTTGTTTTTTCTAAGATACCCCACATGCATAATATGGCCATTTTATAAGGAAACAAAGTGGATTTACCCTAAGGGTGTAAGTGCGCAAGTGTATTGGTTTACATGTTTAATTTTTCTTGATTAGGGTTTTCTACTTGTTGGTTTTAATCTTTCCATACAAACCCTAATTACTAGCAATAATATTGAAAGCGGTAAGTTACGAAATTTAAATGTCCTATGCTATTACAACGCTTTAGGGGATGGGGGTACAAATTTATGAATGGGGATGAAAGCCATAAACCCTAAATTACTATTACAAAATTTAACAACAAATGTATAGTCACAAAATAATATAAAAGAGTGAATAAATGGGCAAAGGTGGAAAAGGGGTTAAGTGTAAACCCTAACAAAGTTCTAAATATTTTAAGAAAAGAAAATGTTTTTGTTTTTTTTTTGTTGGAGAAAAGAAATTGAAATTTTTAAGGTAAAGAAATTAGAAGTTATTTGTATTTACAAATTTAATTAAAGTGAAAATAAAGTGTGATTGATTAATTTATGAAAATAAATTAAATACTAAAATATTCTAAATGTTTTAAGAAAAATAATTTTTGGAGTTTTGTTTTAGGAAAATATTTTTTATAGTGTAAAAATAATAATAATAATAATAAAAAACTAGTTCTAATTAATTTTACAAACTAATTAATAAAATAAACCTAAGTGTGATTAAATAAAATTAATTGAATTTTTGAAAATAAATAAATAAATTTAAAACCTAAGTCAAGAATCTTTTATGATTGTTTAGATTTTTTATGTTAAAATAAAAATGATTAAATAAAAATAATTAAATGAAAATATTTTAGGCATGTATGCAAAGAGTAAACAGGGGGGTGATGTTTAGCAAAAATGCTAAGCCCAGGGGGTTGAGGCCCAAGTGCTGCCCGATTCAACAAAAAAAATGAAAAAAAAATGAAAATTGCAAAAGGTCTCGCTGGGGCTCGAACCCAGGACCTTCTAATACGCGCGTGCTTCTTGTACCACTGGGGTGGCCTGTTTCATCCGTTCATATAATAAAATCATAAATATATATATATATATATATATATATATATATATATATATATATATATATATATATATATATATATATATATATATATATATATATATATATATATATATATATATATATATATATATATATATATATATATATATATATATATATATATATATATATATATATATATATATATATATTAGAAACTGCTTCCTGAAGATAACTTCATCTTCAACCTCGCGCCTAGCCAGACCACCTGCATCTTGTTCATTTCTCATCCATTTGCAAAAGTGTAAACATGAATCTTGTAGAAAATCTCCTCACGATTTCAGAAATGTAAAGCATTAAAACTATAGATCAAAGACAAACATGAATTTTATTGACCCTAATCTGAACCGTAACTTTTCCAGAAACTTCAATCTTGAAATTCTATAAGCTCAAGCAACATAAATGAAAAATATGAACATGGTTAGCTTCAGGGCAATGATATCTACATTCTATCTTCACAAATGCAAGCCTAAAAATGCCTATATGAATAGTTCAAAAGTCAGAAAACTCATCTTGCAAGAGGGTATCGTGTTTTGAGTTTGGGCAGTTTTTGATGAGTTCCAGTGATTGGTTTAGCTTCCTCAAGTTCCCAGGAAGCTAATATGATGCTTGGCTTGAGCTGAAAGTGGACGAGGAGTTCTAGAGAAGTCAACTTGCAGAGCCCTATTTTTGGTTTTGGAGGTTAATGAAGATGGAGTTACATTTATGGAACAAGATCAGGGATGAGTTGTATTTGATGTTTAGAAGCTTTAGGAACCAAAAAGCTTGGAAACGCACGAGGGAGATGTGAGTTTCAAGATTTTGGTCAAAATGTGTAACAATGGTGACTTGTGATACAGTTCTGAGTTCTAGGGAGTTTGAGGGCTTGTGTATGAATATGTTTTTATTCAAATGACTTGTACATAAGTATGGAAAAGGTTAGAGCACAAATGTACTCAAGACTTATGAGTTCTAGCCTTTTGGCTCTATAACTTGCTTTTGAAGAAAAGTGAGAAGACAAGTCTCAAAATGTTGTACAAGCATGTTCTGAGTTCAAAGAGGCTTTAGACACATTGCTTTTGGGTTATAGGGGTTGTGTGTGCAGAAAGAACAAGTGAAAATCTCAAGAAGTTGACAATTTCAAAAGTGATGCTTTATCAAAATGGAAATGGCAACTTTGTATCATAAATGGAACATTACTTTGGACAAAGCTAAAACAAGTGGATAAGGGCCTAAAGAGTTGTGCAAACCATTAATTATGGAGTTAAAAACAAGTTCGATGCCTTAAAAGCAAAGGTTGTGCAACCTAGCATGAATTTGAATTCTTGTTCATCATGAAATTGACCTAAAATTCAAGAATGAAATGCCAACTTCATGCCTTTAATTCTCCTTGCTCAAAGATTATATCAAGGAGTTATTAGACATTTTAGAAAGCTTGTGATGTGATATACAACACCTCTTTAAATCAATTTTGAAAATTCCCGTTGGAACTATGTGAAAAATTGCCATGAAGTTAGGTCAAAATCCTGCCTAAACTAGGGCAAAATTTCACTAAGTTTCCAAGTTTCATGAACATGTATTCACAAAATCATAACTTGAAATCCATGAATATCTAGGAGAAGTTATATAAAGAAATTTTTTAGATATCATTGATATCTACAACTTTCATGTTGAAAGTTTCCTTTGAATCATCTTGCCTCATGGTGAAAAAATGGCTCAAAGTTGTGAAAAAACATGAAATTTTCAACACTTAGAAAAATTTCTAAGTTTGGAAACTTTGACTTTTCAAAATAAAATCTTGAATTTTTGATTTCTTGATGAACAATTTTCATATTTTGACATGTTTTTATGAATTGTGATCTTTGACACTTGATTTTGACCAAAAAGTCAAAGTTTGACTTTTCAGTGTACAGTTGACTTTTTATCACTTGACTGAAAAATCAACTATCAATCAAATGACCTTGAGCAATGTTTTGAGTCATGCCATTAGGTAAAATGATACAATTGAAACCTTGATATCATGTCTCAAACCAATTAACCATTTGCTAGTTCAAAAATCAGAAATTGCCCTTTCTCATTCAAAAACCCTAATTTTGACCATTTTACCCCTTTGATGATCCGATCAAATTTCTTGAGGAATTTATGGTCCAAACTTGATCAAATTACATATAGGAGTTCACAATGTTGATATGGGTAAAAAATTATGAAGTTTGACTGTAAATTGGCCATAGTTGACTTTTTCCCCAATACGGCTAATTTTTTTGGGTCAACTATTCAATTGACTGAACAAAAATGTGATCCAAGACTTGAAAATTGCATGAGAAATCTTAGCGGTCCCATAATGATCTCTGAAAGTCATATGAGGCATTACAAGTTCAATTATCCTTGTGCAATCTCAAACTCTAATTCAGTCATCAATGCTTAAAGAGGTGTCTTGAGCTGATCAACTCTTGTGCAGTCTTGAACCAAAGGAGATATTCTGAGAAAAAAACTTGATAAATGAGATCGAAAATGTTAGGGTACAACAGCTGACCCTGTTTAATCTTCTTAAACTTGAAGAGTTAGATTGGCGGATCGGTCATTCGTGACCTGAAGGTGGAAAATGATTGAACACTAGAGTGCCTAAAATTTGCACTCGAAGATGGATTGTGAATGGGCTTATAGATGCCATTTGGAGGAATGGTGGAGGTTTTCTGGAGATGGGCTTGTAGATACCATCCAAGGGTTACTGTTGACAGAATATGGACTAAGTCTAAACTTGATTTCAAATGGAAAAGAATCAGCACACATCTTTTGGAGCGATTTATCTGAACAGGAGAAGTCTTGTATGTTGCTTGTCTGGGAAGAATCAGAATAAATCTTGAAACGAATTATCTGAACCAGAAATGTTCATTTGGAAATGTGATACGGTGGGAGAACTGACTATGGTTTTGCGTTTGTTTCGCAAATGTTTCGGTTGAGCAAGAGTCGCCACCGACTTTTTATTTTATCCTAAGGAAAGGTTTAAAAAGCACAGCAAAAACCTTTGAGATGTTTTCTGGGTTCGGGGAGTAGATTATAGAAAGGGAAGGTATTAGCACCCTTTCTATCCATGGTTATCCATGGGCTCTTAGTTACTTGCTTAGATCAACTTGCCTTTTGTTTCAATATTTGAAATGGTGCTCTGTGTGTGTGGGTTTGAAAATGTTTTGAAAAGAAGCCAATGTGGTGGCAACCTTTGTAATGATCCACGTTGGGACGTATACAAAGGTGTATGTCTTTTGAAAAGGTTTTCATTTTTTGAAAGTTTGTTTTGAAAGTGTTGTGAGGTGTGGTTTTAGAAAATAGGCAAGCGTTTTGTTTTTGCAAGTTTGATTCAAGTAACTAAGAGGTTATCTACTCCTAAATTTCTCAAAGGTTATTGTTATGTTTTAACCCTTTTAACAAGCTTGTTCCACCATTGCATTTGGTGGACAATCTTGTGTTAGGATGTGAAAGGGACGGGCGCGGGTCATCGTTTAGACCATAATTGCAATGGTGCCAAGTATCTTTGGGCAATTTTTCCTTGGAGGGACTTGATCATTTTTTAGGCAACTTTCGAAAGCGTCATTGAGGGACTATGATCATTTGATTGCTTGCTTTGCCCAAAGAGACCTAGCATGCAATATGGCCCATTTATTGAAGGCAACAAGTGGAATACCCTAGGGGTGCAAGTGTGACAAGTGTTGTCCATTTTCATGCTTGTTTATCTTGAAATTAGGTCAAACTATTTTTGTCGTTTTTGATTCGCATACAAACCCTAATTCTAACATGGTATAATTAGAAAGCAATAAAGTGCGAAAAATAAAGTTACTAAGCTATTACAACACAATATATGGGAAGGGGTGGTACAAATGTTCAAATGGGGATTTTGACAAGGAATTTAAACCTAAACTATTCCATCAATATTGAATTATTTACAAGATAATTTAATTGCATAAATTAAATGAAATAAGAATAAATATGCAAGATGCAAAAATGGTTTTTGTATGTATGGAAAAAAGTATTTTTTATATATCAAAATAAACAAAATGAAAAGTATTATTTTTTGGAGTTTTTATGTTTTAGGGCAAAACCCTAATTGCTAAATAAAATGTATATTTATTTATTATGTATAATTTATTTATTATATACAAAAATAAAATAAAAATGAAGTATATTTGTAAAAAGGGTATTTTTAATATTAATATTAATAAAAAATAAAAGTGTGCATATTTTGTATTTTACCCTAAATATTCTAATAAATATATATATATATATATATATATATATATATATATATATTATATATATATTATATATATATATATATATATATATATATATATATACTATTATATATATATATATATATATATATATATATATATATATATATATATATATATATATATATATATATATATATATATATAAATATATATATATATATATATATATATATATAATATATATATATATATATATATATAATATATATATATATATATATATATATATATATATATATAATATATATATATA